>PVIW01003284.1:0-175147 GCA_004026585.1 Noctilio leporinus
CGGGGTAGGGGGGAGGGAGAGGTAGAGGCAAAGATGGGGAGCAGCTTAGACAAGAACCTAGTATAAAGGAACCATGGACATGGACAACAGGTGGGATTGACTTTGGGGGGAATGGGTGGGTGGGTGGGGGGACAGAGGGGAGCAAAAAGGGGATGGATGTAATACAACAACAATAAAATTTAAAAAAAATAAAATAAAATAAAAAAAAAAAAACAAAAAAAAAAAAAACAAACATTCAATAGTAAAATAACATGAAAAAATAGGTTCTGCTATTGTATTCAGAAATATCTGTAATTGTCATATGTTTCCCATTATAAAGATAATTTGCAGGCCAGGGTATTATTACTTATGCAAAGCAGAAACAACTGAAAAATTATGTGAAGTCTAGAAAGGAAAAATGTCAGCTGATTTCATTTAAAAAACTTTGTTTTAATTAGTTGGAGTCTTCCAGCTCAAGTTGACACTTGAAGTGTCTTGTAAGCAGGAGGAGACCTGAGTGGAACACTGCCTTTATAAGGACTTCCGGGTTCCCAAGGTGCTTGGCTGGATCTGGCTTTTTCGAGTACCTTTTTTTGGAATATGACTTAATCTAAAAATCAGAATGCACTTCTCTTTGCATAAACAATTGACTATTTGGAAAGTAGAACTGACCCTTGAACAACATGAGTTTGAACTGCCTGGGTCCACTTACACGTGGGTTTTTTTCACTCAATGTACAATCTGTTTTCTGTGACCTAGGGTGTCACGTTTACAGATTCAACCACCCTCAGACCAAAAACAATATTTTTAATTTGAGGTTGGACGTTGGGAATCTGTAGATATGAGGGTTTGACTATGCATTGTTCCACACCATTTTATTTAAGCAACTTGACCATTTGTGGATTTCAGTATGGGTACGTGTGTGTCCTGGAACCAGTTCACGATGGATACCTAGGGAGGACTGTCGTTAGGCCTGGGGAGATCCAAAAGTTATTTTTGGACTTTTAACTTCTCAGGGATTGATACCTCTAACCCCCACATTTTTCAAGGGTTCATTGTACTTGAAACTAACCTTAAAGAAGCAACAATTTTTTTTTTTTTTTTTTTTTTTTTGCTTTTGATTTTGCCTCTTAGAGGTAAGCATTAATAAAGTTTTGAAATATTTTCTTATAAGAGTCTTATAGCTCTTGTTCTTTTAAGTAGATGAAATCATGTTGTTTTCATATATTTGGTTTTTGATATCCCATAAGCATTTCCCCAAGTCATTAAGAACTTTCTGATTTAATGGCACTGTAACATTTTAGCATATGGATGTACCATAGTTGACTACATTGGAACTTTAGGTTGTTTCTGAAATATTTACTTTCTGTTCAGAAATTACTTACTAGTAATTGAGAGAGATTGGAGATAATAAATTGCTATGTAATGTCATATATGGAGGGCTGAGAGGTATTTCATTTTTCTCTTTCAGGTATTACTGTGTTTTTCAAATGGAAATCATTATGATATTGTCTATCCCATAAAGTATAAGGAGAGCTCTGCTATGTGTCAGTGTAAGTATCACCCTTGTGTTTTTATAGGAAGTGATATTCCTAAGATAACAGTCTTAATGCACACACAAGTCAGGGCAAATATACTCTGTTTTGTTGTATAAAAAGATGTTTCTAAAAACCTTAGGTTACCAAAAATATTACTGCTGTATTAAAAACTTGTTTCAGTGGGGTATAAAGCTAGTAGCTAGAGTTTGACTTGTAAATACAAACTTTTTTTTTTCCTGCAGTAGTTAAGTTCAGTAAGGATTTGTATGTATTTTTAAAGCTGGTAATTAATGTATAGCTCAAAAATCTAAGTGAGCAAATAAAACATTTGATTATATTAATACTTAGTTCTAGAGCAGGGGTTTTTAATCTTGGCACTATTGACATTTTGGGCCAGTTTGTTGTGGGGGCTGTTCTGTATATTGTAGGATGGTTGGTAGTATCCTTAGAATCTACTGTGTATATTGCTCTCCCACTGTGACAACAATGAAATGTCACCAGATTTTGCCACATATTTCCTGGGAGGATACAATGCAGCTGCTGCCCCGCCCACAGTGGGGAGTTACTGCCCATTAGTCCTTCCTCTGTAGCACTGCTGTTCCATGCTCAGAGGCGCTGAGCATGTGGCAGCCTCCCTCTGCTCTTGAGCAGTGATCAGTGAAGATGATTGATTGGGCTGCTTCGAGGTATGGAAATCTAGCTGTCTGTGCCCTGGGCTATGTCTTTATTTTTTCTTTCCCCAGCTAGTCAAAATCTGAACATGCCAGTTTTGGGAAGGAAAGCTCACTGAGTTTCCTTTCCTGCACTTCTCGGGACCTGTGGGTTGGATGGTATCAGGGTTGGAAGAAAGGTGGTTTGTGAGGAGGTCTCCTTGGGAACTCATTTTTGATGAAATCTTCGTGCACTTTTTTCCATAAGGATCACTGTAGGAAAACCAAAGGAGAGCCCCAAACTCCATGTGTAGGTGTTTTTGAATATTTGATAATATATTCAAATATTATCCATAGTGCCACGTTTCTGGGTTTTTTTAAAGCAAATAAGTTACATAAATATGCTTCTTTACTTACTGGCTGCTGAGAGTACATTTTGTAACAGTTTCTTTTTAGTCCCTTATGAAAAGTTACCTTCTTTTCTCTAATTTTAATGTTCCCTAATGTTTTCTGTCCAAGTGTCTGAAGGTTAGGTATGTTGTATGGCATCTATAACTTGGTTTCCTCATCTGTACCATTAGAATAATTATACCACTGCTGGGATTAAATATGAAGATAATGTAAAAGCTTAACACAATGCATGGAGTGTAGTATGCATGTTTAGCTTTCATTATCATCATACTTGCTTCATAGTTGTGATACCTTTCTGTGTTATCGTTAGTTTTTTCAATGGAAATTATGTAATGATTTCAAACTACACGCAGAAATTCTACTTGCTCTCAATTTAGGTAACTTTCTGACTAAATTGTGCTATTGACCATATTGACACTGCAGATGTCTAGTTAGGATTTTAGAAGCCTGGGCAATACATCATGAATTTCATGTTAGAATATAAAATTTCTCCCTCTTGTTAACTTCAGCTCTCCTCTATGAATTGCTGTACGAGAAGGTATTTAAAACCGACGTTAGTAAAATCCTGATGGGACTCGACACTGCTGAAGTGGCTGGTGAGCACAGCGAGGTATCCGATTCGGAGGATGACAGCTGCAAGTAAGAATGAATCGAAGCTCTAAAACGACTTCATGGTGCGGTTCCTGTGTCTGCATAGAGTTGCCTGATGTTGAAGGATTGTGGTGGTATTAAAATACAGCAGTCTGTAGAAGTTTCTTTTTTACTGCCATTAATTTCTCTTAAGGGACTGTTCTTCTCTTTTCTTTCTCTTTTTTTAAAATTTTGTTGTTGTATTACATCCATCCCCTTTTTGCTCCCCTCTTTCCCCCTCCCCACCCACCCATTCCCCCCAAAGTCAGGGACTGTTCTTTTCAAAGCTGATGTTTTGGTTAATAAGCATCTCTTTCTGTATAATCTGGATGTATTTATGTGGAACAGATTTGATTTCTTCATATGTGTAGTGTTATAAAATTTTAAGGGTAACTTGTCAGTTGTTTACGTACCTATTGCTGGAAAAAATGGCCATTTGATTTCCTTGATTTTCTTTTATTGTCTTCTTTTATTTTATTTTATTTATTTTTAACATTTTATTTATTTTTAGGAAGAGAAGGAGAGAAACATCAGTGTTTTTCACACCCCCTCGCTGGGGACCTGGCCCTTAACCCAGGCATGTGCCCTGACCAGGAATTGAACCATCGACCCTCTGGTTCTCAGGCTAGCATTCAATCCACTGAGCCACACCACCCAGGGATACTGTTTTTCTTAGATAATGCCACCTCCTTCTTCTTTTTGAAAATAGATAACAATTTCAGGTTGGAATAGAGCATGTGAGCAGCTCTGGATAATACCTCTGTTCAGGTTGTGGATAGGTACCTTCTAACTTCGCATCTCTGAGGCTTATGTTCCACACAGGACGCAGGTGGTGGTGGTTAAGGGTTTGGGCTGTGGATGACAAAACTGGCTGTAATTCTGGCCTCCTGCCAGCTAAGGACACTTGGGGCAAGTTACTAAGAAGCCTCAATTGTATGTCTTATGAAATGAGGCTGTGTTAGTATTTCCTCAAAGGGCAGACTTTATAAGAAATAAATGAAATAATGTGTAAATTCCATAGCCTAGTTCCTATAGTGTCCAATATGTATTACTTTTTATCAACAATGTTAAGTTTATATTTTATAAGAACCATTCCATTTCTAGTGAAACTAAAACTATATTATTCTGTTGTATCTCAAGTAGGAAAGTATCTTGCTTGAGTTACGTACTATGAAAGTAAAGAAATGAAATTAAGCCTTAAGATATCTCATTTTTTATTAAATATATGCACACTCTTAAATCTATAATTGCAGGCATTTTTTGAATTATTTTTCTGACCCTTATTGAAAATTTGCTTGACTATCATTTCTTTGTAAGAAAGAAATGATTCTGGTTAGAATCTGGTTCTGCCATTGTAAGTTTAATGCCGGAATAGATAAATTTGCATGAATGGGAATTCTGCATGGTTTTCTAGTACCTGTCCTATTAGGACATGTCATTCAGCCTAGGAGAACGTTAACCAGGGAAGGGGGTACTCCTTGTAATGCTGTTATTCTTTTTATACTACACTGTTGTAGCCCTTGGAACATGGGAGCCTTTCTGATTAATGTTTTACATTGTTAAGATTTCTTGTGTCATACCTGGTTGAGGAAAGACAAGGCTTCAATTAGGGAAGAATGCTACATGTTCATGGCATGATAGGCAGAGTGTGGGAGTAAGGAGGAAAGACCAAGAATGTCATTAGACTTGGGTGCCTGGATTCTTTTTGCATTCATGTTGCTCAGGGTTGAAGCATTGCATGCCTTTCCCCCCACCCGAGACCTGGGGTATGTATCTTAAATATTGCTAAATTTAAGAGTACAAACTTGGAGATTTTCCTGAAGACTAGAGATTGATTTATGAAGGAGCATAGGACAGAAGAGTACAGGTGGCTTCTCACCTCATCTCCCACTTGCCATCCTTCTGTCCTAGCCTTGCCTATCTCTGGGCTACCCCAGGGTCTGTCCCCTCTTCCTGAATACCAAATAGCCATGTGGTTTGCTGTCTCATCACCTTTAATTCTTTGTTCAGAATGACCTCAGCACCTTTTTTCATCATCCCACTTTTATTATTGGAGCATCTAGCTCAGCACCACCACTTTTTTCCTGCCTTCCCCACCCACCCATTCATTGATCCTCCTCTACAAATTAAAAGGAAATTTTTACCCTTAATGTTTTATAAACTCTTATTCTGTCCACTCAGGTTAAAGTTTGTTTGTTTTCTTGATGATTGAGCTAGTAAGAATTACTGATAAATGTCTTCGACACATATTTTATATGTTACACACCCACCCACAGACACACACACACACTTGCACACTCAAGCACTTGACTAAAACTTGTACGGGCTCGTTGGAACATAGCTTTTGGCTTTTTGGAATGTTACTCTTGACATTTTTATATGAGGTTATAATAAGTGAATTGCATGCAAACATATTCTCCTAATTGTGGTTATGTTTTTTCCTTTGTAGGAGTAAAACTACTACTGCTAATGATGTGAATGGACTTAAAGCTCTGTCAAGTGACCAGGTATTTTTTTCTAATGGTTTTAACTTGTTCTTTGATAGAAGAGTTTAATGAAAATTAAGTCTTAATTTTTTTTCCATCTTTTCTGATACCTTTTTATTTTAATTTTATTTTTTCTGGTACATTTTTAGTAGAGTCAAGGAGCTTCTCCTTGTAAGAAATTTTTCAGCAATTTCCCAATTGTTAAAGTTTTATTTATTCTTATACTTCAAAAAATATTTTATAAGCATGTTTGTGTTGATTGGACTTCCTGACTTTGTTTGTTTAGCCCCAGAAAAACAGTGGGAACTCTCCAAGCCTTCCTTTGCCTAGAAAGGTTCTTAAGTCACTCAATCCAGCAGTTTATAGAAATGTGGAATACGAAATTTGGCTGAAGTCTAAACAAGGTGTGTTTAAAAATCTACATTTTTCATAAATTTACTTTGTGGCTCTTGAAAATAATTAAATCAACTTGATAATATACTGATATTGTTCACAGCTCAACAAAAACGTGACTTTTCCATTGCTGCTGGTTTACAGTATGAAGTTGGAGATAAATGCCAAGTAAGTGATTACATAGGAGAAAGGATTTTACTTGAAATATTATTTATTATAATAGGAATTGAGAACAGATCAGTTTTGAATATGTTTTTAATTTAGGATTTCAGAGTACATTTTAATAGTTTGAAATATTTTGTATTTTGACTCATTTGAATACTTAACCAGAATTGTATGTATCTAAAGCCATGGCATCCCATCCGATGGTCTTTAAAAAATAATCTTTTTTCCTTGCTTCAAAGAAGTAACAGTAACATTTTAGATTTTTAGATATTTTTATTACAGTTGGCAAATAACGTATAACCTGTTTAAGCTTGACATTATATAGGTCAGTTTACTTTGTTTATAGAAGTCAGCCTGGAAAATTGCAAGGTGCAATTTTTCTGTTGGATTAAGAAAGGAAAGTGGACAGGAAGAGGAGTTTTACTGTTTACTTTGAATGAGCTACTGCTTTGGACTTAAGTAGCTGATTATTAAAGGGGACAGTTGGATTAGATCTTGACTTGGAGTGGTTTTGCACCCCTGCACCCACTGCTTGGCAATGTCTGCAGATAGTTTTTGGTTTCGCAATGAGAAGGGGCTACTCGCGTCTGCTGGGTGGAGGCCAGGGACGCTGCCAAGTGCCCCAGCCACCAGACCACACGCAGCAAAGAAAGAGCTGTCTGGTCCAGGCGTCAGAAGCGCCAGGACCATACAAACTGGGGAAGATCATTTCCAAAGCCCCTTTGCTGTTCTTCGCTTATGATAAAACTGCCACTATTTCCAAAATAAAAAATCCACATACACAAAAATTAGTTTGAAGATAATTTTCATCAAAAAGTGTTGCCTTTTAGAAACTACCTTAAACCTGGCATTGAAAAACCTTTCTCCTTGATTTGTGGGGGAAACACTCATTTCCTGTGTGACAAAGTGGTTTGTGAAAAGTACCTGGTTGACTAGAATTGTATTTGTTCGCTTTTGAGAACTTTTATTAAGTGTTCTGATCCTGAGGTGTGTGAAAGGAGAGGAAGAAGAGGATATGACTCATTTACATTCTTTCTTGTGGGATTGTCAGAAACTTGCTCTAATTACTGAACGGAACTGTGGAGTTTTTGGACAGCTTGAAAGGAACAAGAGAGATGAGTGAAACCAGGCCTTAGAGCTCCCCTCCTTCCCCACTCCCTTCCTAGAGGAGAGAAAACCGCTTATCTTACGCCGTATCACCAAAGTTGCGTTACTCGGCATTTCTAATCAAGTGTATTTCCTTTGAGGTTACGTTTGTCTTTGGTAAAGTAGATGCTTTTGATAATAAAGTAGATGGTAAAGTAGGTATTTGCTTTCGTTTTCTCCCCTTTTAGAGTATTTTGTTTCTGGTTCTACTACTTGATTATTTCACTTGGATAAAATTTAATTGATTTTTTACTCAAGTAAGCATGTATGGTGAAATTTAAACTTTTGAGAAAAATCAACTTAAGGAAAGTTTTTTTATTAAACTCTTGAAGAGAGGAAGGCAGTGTCCTGTGGTGAGTGATGAAGAAGACCTTAGCTGAGGACGTCCCTCTGATGGTAGAAGTGGGAGGGCACTCAGAGCCCTGCTGCCCGGACTCTTGGCACAGCTAGGGCTCCTGGTGCGCTCAGGCAGGTGCCCTGGTCAGTGTGTGTTGACTGCTCATAATTTGCTCTTGGAAAATATCAGTTGGATGCTAGAGAACAGACACTGGATTTATTTTGAGAGAGAAGAAAGGCCACAGTTACTTTAAATATTGGAAAATTGAGATGATAGTAATAATAGTTACTCTTGTATCCTTTATATATATGATACATACCTTACTCCATCTTTGTGAGTCCTATGACTTTGGTACTATTAGTAGCCTTATTTTGCATATGAGGACACCGAAGTCCGAGAAGTAGCTTTTGCCCAAGGTTATCCTGCTGGTAAGTAGAAATGCCGAGCCTGGAGTCCTGGGGTGTGTTGTTACACAGCCTTGAGTTCAGGACCAGGACAAAGCTCTTGTTTGGAGCTTTCATAGATTGTGCTCTTACTCTTGAACTATTCAGAAACATAATTTAGAACAATTTTGGAAGGGTAAGCAAAATGTTGGGGAGGGGTACATAGGTCTGGGAGGTTAGAGAGAGGGGTATTTGAGTATTTGTACCCCCTTTTGAAATTAGTTTTGTGTTTAATGGTACACATTTTATTTTCTTTAATTGGAAACTATAAAATTTTAAAATGATCATTAGTGCAAGGAAGCAGCAGGCAACTGATCTTTCTGGATTGTTCAACAGGTTAGGTTGGATCACAATGGGAAATTTTCTAATGCAGACCTTCAAGCGGTTCACTCTGAGAACGGACCACTTTTGGTTGAAGAAATTGGAAAGAAGTATGTACTGCAACTACTGTCTTTTCCACTTAACCTAATGTAATTGTGAGCATTTCTAAATGGCTCTGTATATCTGCAGTTCAATTAAAGATGTTGTCTGTGTAGAAAATAAATTTGTTTAGATCTTTTGAAAAGTTTGAATTCAAATTCAGTGTTTTTCCATGATGGTTTTTTTTTGTTGTTGTTTGTTTTAAAGAGTTGATTCTTTATTTTCAGAGACAAGGGCAGAGAGGGGGGAAGAAAGGGAGAGAAGCATCAATGTATGGTTGCCTTTCACCTGCCTCCAGCTAAGGACCTGGCTGGAGACCTGGCTTGCAACCTGGTTATGTGCCCTGGCTGGGAATCGAACCAGCGACCTTTGGGTTCACAGGCCGGCACTTTATCCACTGAGCTAGCAGCCAGGGCTGATGACTTATTTTAAATAAAATAAATAAATAAAAACTTGGTTGCTGTTTAAAACATGCCATTCTTCATAAAGGTAGTTTGGGAAATTGGCTTATAACTATAAAGTGGGAGCTGTGGAGGACAGGAACCACATTCATTTCTAATCTCACCAGCACTGCATTGTATATAGTTCTAAACCAGTGTCAGGTGGAGTGGAATTTTATGGTTGACTTAACAGCGTTACTTTAGAGCACCTTGTATTTCAGTTGCTGCTGACCTTATTAGAGATAAAGGTAGTAAGTCACACCTACGCTTGACTATGGAAAATTTCACAGACAAGAAGCATAGTGCAGTGAACCACAACATATTACCACCCTGATTCAACAGTTAACTGCATTTGGCAGTCTTTTCTAATCTCTTCTCTTTAACCCTTTCAAAAAAATGGAAATGGAATTGGAATAGTTCAGATAATCCCAGGCATTGTTACACTACTTCTCATAGACATGTAGATGCTTTTGAGTCTCTAGCATAGTTAGTGCCCCCCCCACCCCCACAAGAGCACCATCATCACATCTAACAAATAGCAGTCATTTCTTCAGTCTTTTTCTTGGATTGTTAGTCTTCTGGGTTTTTTTAGGTTAGAAAAATAGGCTTTTGGTTAAAATCACAAATTTTGATTTGAATTACCTCTCGATTGCTAAATGGCTTTGAACTTTAATTTGTTTTTAACATACGAATTAAAGTAGGAAATTCTTATATGAGTTGCAAGTAAAATTGTTCTGCTTGACACTCAGTATGATCGTAAGTCTTTCCCTTCCTTCGGAAGAAGCTCCCCGAAGACCCCGAAACCACCTCCCTCGGAAAGCTGGAACACAGTGTCAGGAAAGAAGATGAAGAAGCTTTCCCCTTCCGGGCAAAACCTCCATCCTGGTAGGAGCACGGCAGGTTCTTCTCTTGAAGGGGAGGGTGGCGGTACGTGGGGTGGGTCACCGGAGGAAAGCTACCAAGTGTTTTTGGCTCCTTGTCCCAGACACAGACTACAGAGGGCCAAAGAATTCAAGCAAGCCGGTCAAAGCTGCCTCAGCCCTACCTCCTCGCCTGCAGCACACGCCCGGCGTGCGACAGCACGCGCTCACTAGTCACTCTGCAGGGCCCCCGCCTCAGAAGCCCTCCAGCGAGCACAAGAGTCTCAGCAGGACACCCGCCCAGATCATGAGGTAACCTCCCTGGAAGCAAGGGACTTGACATCAAGGGAGGGGCATTATTTCTTTTATTTGACACATTACAGGCTTTGTTGAAAGTGTTCTTGATGCTTTACAAATCAAAGTCACTTTGTAGGGTAGTCATCTTTATTTTCGAAGGTTTTTTTCAAATGAGTCAGGAGATCTTATTCTGGTCAAATCTTATGCTAGAACCTAGTATAAAGGAACCATGGACATGGACAACAGGTGGGATTGACTTTGGGAGGAATGGGTGGGTGGGGAGGGGGACAGAGGGGAGCAAAAAGCGGATGGATGTAATACAACAACAATAAAATTAAAAAAAAAATCTTATGCTTACACTGGTAGCTTATAATACAGTATGTTAATTAGGTGAATTTTAGATTGCATTTCTAATTCCTTGGAGGGTGAGGATGTGTTCCTTTGTATAGAAATTTATGTTAGCCAAAATGGTTGCTTTTCTCTGTTCTGTTTATATTGCTGGTGTCATTGTGTCCAATACTGATTGGAACTACAGGTTTTAGGTTCATGTAATTGTGAACATTTTGACTGAATATCTAGACAGAGAGAAACTTCAGGGTCATAGTTTCCTGTGCTGTGGATTTAATCTTTTCCCCTAATCTGCCCTTCCATGGAGTTGTTCATAGCCCTTTGTAGGAGCTTTATTTGAGAGGGTGTATCTTTTTTTTTTAAAGATTTTATTTATTATTTTTAGAGAGAAGGGAAGGGAGAGGCAGAGAGGAGAGAGACATCAATGTATGGTTGCCTTTCACCTGCCTCCAGCTACAGAGCTGGCTGGAGACCTGGCTTGCAACCTGGCTGTGTGCGCTGGCTGGGACTTGAGCCAGCAACCTTAGGGTTCGCAAGTCAGCACCTTATCCACTGTGCCACCAGCCAATGCCTGAGAGTGTGTATCTTAAGTGGAGGCTGTCCTTTTCATGCAGACTTGGTCATGTCTCTGGTGTGTGCCGGGGCCCTCTGAGGTGACTGTGACTGATACCTTTCTCTCCACTGGTCTGAACAGCTGTTGAATCAGCTTACATGCTTACCAAGCCCTGGTCTTCATTAGTTCCTTTATTTCTGGCATTTGAGCATTTCTCTTTCTTAAGACATGTACTTAACACTGTCATTAAAGATTGTTTATATAACATCTTCAATCTTGTAGGTTCTTAGCGTGACCTGTTTGTTACCTTACTGTGTGAGTTTCCTGTAGTAGGTGTAGCAGGTTACCACAGACTGGAGGCCTAAGACAACAGAATTTACCCTGTTTGAGCTCTGGAGGCCGGACGTCTGAAATCAGGGTGTCCATCCCGCCAGGCTCTTTCTGAAGGTTCTAGGGCAGTGTCTGTGCCCAGCCTCTTGCCTGCTTCTGCTATTGCCCACAGTCCCTGGTGTGTAGGGACATTCGACACCCATGGTGGGTGACCTCCCCTGAGAGACAGTTTGTGCCATTCAGCAACTACTGTGGCTGAAGTCTGTTGTTTGGACATTGGCCAGATTCCACTAGTATCTGGTGGCATCTTACTCAGTGCAGCCAAAGTACCTCTTGAGATTTGGCTTATTTTGAATATTAAATCTGGAAACCTAAAAATGTGAAGTAAACATAGGAAGGTCATGGACAGGAATGAGTTTTGTCTTTTTAAGAGTTTAGGAAAGAAACATTTTTTTCTTCTGAAACAGGGGTAGTTCAGTTTATTGATTAAAAAAGAAAATACAGCCCTGGCTGGTAGCACAGTGGACAAGGCGCCGGCCTGAGAACCCAAAGGTTGCGGGTTTGATTCCCCAGCCAGGGCACATAACCAGGTTGCAAACCAGGTCTCCAGTCAGGTCTGTGGCTGGAGGCAGGTGAAAAGCAACTGTACATTGATGTCTCTCCCCCTCTTTGCCTCTCCCTTCCCCTCTTTCTAAAAATAATGAAATAAAAATCTTTAAAAAAAAATAAAAGAAAATACACATAGGCTACTAAACAGCTTATTTAAATATACTTTTGTTTACCACAAACTGAGTTTATATTCAGTGTGTTTCTTTTGTATCCAGCCTCCTAGGAATTGGTAGAATGATGAGACATGTGAAATGTCTCTGTTGAGGTAGGATCATTTTCCTTTTTGGCATATGAACCCACTTGGTTGGTGGCAGAAGGCAGCGGGTAGTGCATAGATGTGAAGATTGAGAGAATTTTTAACATTGTGACTGATGACATAGGAACCTAGTTATGTGTACAGTTGATGTGCCTTCTCCACTGTTCGTAAAGGGGTGGATTTTACTAGTATATGAAAACAAACTTAGAGACTGCTGATGAAGAAGTATTTAAAGTAAGATTTAAAAACCATGAAGTCAAAGTTTAGACTTATAGTTAACAGCCCACTTGATTTAAGCCCTTTAGAGTTGGTCTTTCTAATATTTGACACATCCGTTTTGAATTCTAGTTAGAGAATAAAAGAACTAATGTTGGATATGAGACCCTTTTCATTTCTTCTCATTGATACTATCTCGGAGAAAAGAAAACAACATAATAAAAACTCAAGGGCGAGTGCCATGCATGGTTTCATCATGTGAATACTGGAGATGGTAGCACTGTCATTGCTGGCTGCCCTGCAGCCAGGCGCACCCGGGAGACTTTGGTTCCCTTTGTGCGCAGATGCGGCTGTGATGTGTGGTTTTGGGTGTAGGATGAATGTGGTCTAAGGTTGTGTTAACTTCCCAGCGACTCCTGGCATTTGCTGAGCTTTCCACCCCTGGAGTTTGGGAAGGACTGGCCTAAGATCACAAGGGTCCAGTTTGCTCCCCTGCTTTTTTTTTCATTACCATTAGGGTGGACGTTGTCCCTTTTGGAATTCGGGTATGATTTTAAGTGGGACTATCTGAGGACATGAAGACGCTATTCATTATTTCAGATACTAAAAATAAAATCAGATGTATGATTGTGTCCCTCCCACTCTTTATGAAAGTTTTATCTCTTCATATTCTGGTAACTGCTTTTCCTTTAGGGTGACTTTTCATTTCCCACTGTTGCGGAACTGTTAGACACAGTAGTAGTAGTATTCATGTTGTTTGTAATAGTTGCAAGTCATCTAAAAACATTAGGGTTATGCTATAGGCCACTAAACTATTTGTGGATTTTTTTGGCCATCCTTTTTTGACCAGAATTATCTTGAGATGATAGCAGTCTCATCTGTGCAGTTAGTATCTGGCCTGGAATGTCTTACTATTTATTCCTTTTAGCTTTCCATCTCTCTTGGGTGTCCTCAAAAAGCTAGAGGGTCTGGTATCTCCTTTGAACATTACCCTTTACTTGAACAGAAATTTAGCATGTTTTTCAGACCTAAACTGATTACTCTCCCTTTCTTTTGAAAGTGGATTCTTACGAAAGTTATAGAATGTGGAATAGAAAAATATATGTAGTACTTGACATTTCCACTCCGATGGAAAGGGGGAAAAACCCTTGATTATTGCTGTATCACTGCCCCCACCCCCATTGTAAGTTTGTCATCCTGACTCTGTAAGTAGCGTGCATGATGCTGCAGGAGATTCCATTTGCTAAACATTCAGGTTGCCAGAAGTTCTGTAATGTCATGGTGCTGTTAAATTAACCAAATATTTGTATTGGCAAAACAAGTTGTTTTATTGTATGCATTCAATACATTTTTCTTCTTTCTTTTGACAAGAATGTTTTATTTGACAGGAAACCTGATCGTGAGAGAGCTGAGGACTTTGACCATGCCACTCGGGAGCCTAACTATTTTGGCCTCTCCCCAGAACAGCGCAGAGAGAAGCAAGCTCTAGAAGAGTCTCGATTGCTTTATGAGATTCAGAACCGAGATGAACACGCTTTCCCAGCCCTTTCTGTATGTATAAAAAGATTTTAAAAGTTATTGGTTAGAAATCTCTACATGGTTAACCCTTGAGCCACGTTGGTTTGAGTTGTGTGGGTCCACTTCCAGGCCGAACTTTTCAGTCAAGTATAGTCAACATTCTGAGCCCTTGGGTTTTGCATCTGCAGAGTCAACCAGCTGCAATTTCTGCAGGTTTGGAGGGCTGACTATGCACTCTTTTACCTCACTTTATGTAAGGGAACTGGGCACCCACAGATTTGATTTGTTTGAGGTACTGGGACAAATCCCCTGTGCGTACATACTGAGGGTTGCCATAACTGAGTTTTGGAGGCGTTCAAGTGACGTGCACATTTTTTATTGTGTGGGAGGGGTTGGCACCCCTACCCCTATGTCGTTCAGGTGTCACCTGTAGTTTTTATATTAAACCATAGTTTCTAATGGTAGATTAGTAATTTCTAAACTGATCATGAAACTGCCCTTTTCACATTTTTTATGAAGAAGGTGAGGTGTAAAGATGCTCGCTGGTGTCAGAGCTGAGGCAGGTAAATTGGTTAGCTGGCTTCTAGGTTAGTGTTTCGAATGGCAACATATTTTGCTAGCCAAAGTAACAACACATCTATAACATCAGGGAAGTCTTTTCAGCGTCCCTTATTAAATACACCAGCACCTAATAACCTGACATGTACAGTAAGAGCTCTTGTTCACAGAGGGTGCAGTTGAGGGTGGCAGTACCTGTGCTCTGGTGTCTTTGCTCTCCCTCTGTCACCGCTGAGCTGACGGGTGCTTCTCCGCTGAAAGAAGTGTCCTTTACCTTAAGGTTCTTAATTCTTCTGGGTGAGTCAGGAGGGAAGACAGTGTCTTCTTCCGTAGAGTGAAGTAAGTGTTCTGGGAGCATGCTCGATGGCAGGATGGGGGCGTGACTCTGGGCACTGGGATCCTGCACCCATGGTCTCCTGAGCATTGGCAGGTGCTACCCGGGGTCCAGAATGGTGGTTGGACGCTTTTTCTTAACATGGACGGAACATAACGGAACGTTAGAGGAGGCAGCCGAGTGCGCCCAGTGTCCAGCGTTACATAACGCCTCGCACCCGCTCTGTCTGCTGGCCGCTGGGCTCCTTTAGGGTCGGGTGCTCTCGGGGAACGGCCGCGTGGCGCAGGCCGGAGCTCAGGGGTCACCAGAGAAGTGCCCAGGTCCCTGCGTGGATTAGGCACGGTCTGTACGTTAAGTGTATTTACCTGGCTGTAACGTTGTTTTCCCATAACATTCGGATAATAAAAATGTAAGTCATTTAAGCTTATAATCAGTTTATCCTTTTTCAGTTAGTGAATGGAAAACTACAACTGTGGCCCTGGCTGGTGTGGCTCAGTGGATCGAGTGCCATCCTGCGAACTGAAGGGTCGCTGAGTAGATTCCCAGTCAAGGCACATGTGGGTTTGCGGGCCAGGACCTTAGTTGGTGGTACATGAAAGACCACCACACATTAATGTTTCTGTCTCTTTCTCCTTCTCTTCTATTCTCTCTGAAAATAAATACAATTAAAAAAAATGCGACTGCCATTACAGGTTCTGTGATTTTTTTGATTGTTAAAATGGAGTCATACTCATCATTTTTATTTTTAAAATTTTACTTTTTAATCCTCATCTGAGGATATATTTTTAATTGATTGTAGGAGGGAAGGAAAAAGAGTGAGAGAAACATTGATGTGAGAAAGAAACTGGTTGCCTCCTGAATGCACCCTGACCAGGGATTGAACCAGAAACCTTGGTGTGTGCCCTGACCAGGGACTGAACCCACCACCTCTTGGTGTATATAGGACATGCTCCATCCTAGTCCTGGTCAGGGCCTGGGCCATCCTGGTCCCTTTTAAATAGGCAGTATGAATATCTCTTGTCTTTTTTAAAACTCCCGCAGCGGATCTTAGGTCCTGTCCTCAGCACTGTGCCTCACTGAGTGTGAGGACAGGAGAGCACCCAGTGGCACCTCCACCGGGACACCCGGCGCAGCCCTGCCCGTGCTCTGCCTGGGAGAACGGGAGACCGCACGCAGAGCTCGCGCCGGGAGCCACCCGCCAGCACTGTGTCTCAGGGCTTGCACTGGGGTGTCCTCCCGTGGGGGCTGGCGGTGGCTGGTGTGAAGGTGGGTAGGAAGGGCCGTGCTCTTCTGTGGGCGAAGATGTAAGTGTAAGTTGTGAGGTGAGGGTTTGCTCAGAGCAGCTTCCTGAAATGGGCTCATGAAGAAGTGTTAGAATGAGGCCAGAGGTCCAGATTGCCTCATGGTTATTAATTAAGCCTGTAGCTGGAGTATATAATTGAATAGGAACTGTAGGTCCTGTGTTTTCAAGTTTTGGAAATATAAAGATACTATAAATTTTGAGACCTACATGTACAGAGAGTATGTTTATGGGTCAGGCTTTAACACAAAATGTTGGGTTTTGTTCCTTTGAAGAGCTCGTCAGTCAGTCAGTCATCTTCTCAGAGTAGCAACCTTGGTGTCCAGAGGAAATCATCCCACGTGGGTGATAGGAAAGGAAGCCGGCGGAGGATGGACACTGAAGAACGAAAAGATAAAGGTACGTTACTTCATCACCCGAAAGCAGGTGCTAGAGATCTGTCTGCTTCCACTGGGGGAAACCCTTGAAAACCCTGAAGCAGTTTAATGTCACATGTCTCGCTGTTGCAAAGAAATGGGCCTAAGCTAAGGCTCATGTTCAGTGTTTTTCTGAAGACTATTTATCACTGACTACACATGATTCAGATAGTGCTTTTGGCTTTGTCTACCTTTATATTTTCCTCAAACTTTGCTAGTGGCTGATGGCTGTCTTTTTTACCTTGATCTGTCACAGACCCGAGCCATGGACATACTCACTTGGATAAAAAATGTGGGCCAAGCACGTTGGAGGTAAACCTTATAAACACTAATGGCATCTTGTCTTTTTGTTAACCTGGGATAACATAGCAGGAAGAAGGGGAAGGAGATGTTCATGACCTTATTTTCTAACCATCGGGAAAGTAGAGAAAAATTGGGGAATGATGGTGGGGCTTGAGGAGAATTCACTTTCAAGGGGTACCACTTCCTCAAGGGTACGTTATGATGGTCAATCTAACTTGGTGGCAGATAGCTTTTATTTTCCAGTACTCTGTGGTAGATTGAGAATCTTAAAGGAGTATGCTCTTTGAAATAGATCCCCAATAAAAAGTTGGGAAGGAAAAAGATGTGCAGGCAGAGCTGTGTATCTGTTGAAGACCAGCCGTAAATGAAAAACAAAAGTTGAAAGCGTTCAGTCAGGGGCGGGTAGGGTGAACTCTAAAGGTATCAGGATCCTAGAGTGTGGGTTTTTGAAATACACAATTATGTGTGTTGTTTTTTACTTTGCTTTCAAAGAACACTAGTGATGAAAAATGTACAAGAATTTCATCGCCATCAAAGTCAAAGAAATTAGAATGCCCACCTCCTACAGAACAAGTAAGTACATCTGACAGGAGGGGTGGGCTTCCAGCTCTGTCTAGGTTTCTTAGCTCTGTGTGTAATCATTTAAAACAGACTATCTATGTGGGAAATGGGAGGATATATTTTAGCATCATAATTTGGGTATAGTTAGGATTTTTATGATTCTGTTAAGAATATTCTATTTTATGAGGTGCTATTTTTATACTCACCATTTTTTGAGACATAGAAGTCATTCTTCTAAATTGAGTTTTGAATACTTTTTTTTTTTTTTTTTTTAATTGTTTCTAGAGAGAGAGGAAGGAAGAGAGGCAGAGAGGGAAAGAAACATCAGTGTATGGTTGCCTCTCACCTGCCTGGCTGGGAATCAAACCAGCGACCTTTGGGTTCGCAGGCTGGCGCCTTATCCACTGTGCCACCAGCCAGGGCGGTGAATAAGTTTTTATTTCGTACCTTGTGTAAGTTACCTGTGTGGTGGGTAGCTTAAAAATCATGTTTTAGGGAAATTAAGAATTTCTGCTTCACTTCAAAACATTTGAGTTGCATTCTTAACAATTATTTCATAGAAGGTAGGGAATGTAATGATTAGACTGTCATGAAGAGATGAGACAAAATGTACATTTAAAAAGTAGTGCCACCAACTTCTAAATTTAACGATGAAGGAACTGGGCTTCCAGCAGGCATTTTGATTCTTGATCTAACATAGGAGTAGAGGAAGGTGTTAGTTTTTGCCTTTCTGCTAACACCCCTTAACAGGTAGAAAGCATGTTGTTTCGTGACGTGGTTTTGTGTGCGGGGCTTCTCTAAGTAACTGGTGAGTCTACAGTGATTCAGTTGTTTTGCTTCCTTGCCTTAACAGCGTTGAGTTCAAGTTGCTTTTGAGTTTGTTTCTAACATGTGTGACTTTGGGCAGGCAGTCCCTGGTTAGGACAAAAGTTGTTTGTGTGGAGTTTTTAGCTATTGTGTTTTTCCTGTCGTTTCTGAGACCATTTATATAGAAACTGCAGTTGTAGGAAAGGCAGGCGCCTCACAGGTCACTGGCGGCTAAAACGACCCTCCTCCCCCTCCCCCTGAAGGAGCCAGCGGGACACGTGTCGTCGTCCAGTCCAGCTCCCCTTCTGGTTTCGCCAGAGGTGCGTCTGACTCCTGCGGTGCCTTCTTTACCAGCCACTGTGCCAGCCTGGCCAAGCGAGCCTGCACCTTTTGGACCAGCAGGTGAGATGAAGAATTTTAAAAACCCAGCGAACCATCCAGAACAGGCCCTCCCAGCCAGAGACTCAGGCCTCAGGTTCTGAGCGTGAGCTTGACCAGCGTGGGGTTGGATGCTGGAGCCTCTTGCTCTGCGTCCAGTGTGGCAGGGGGGCCCGCCCGTCGGACGCGCGTTTCAGACGTGCCCTCGGTGCTCCCAGAGTAGGAGAGCAGAACACGGGCCGGCTGTCCCCGCGGGCGCTGGGCAGCTCAGCTCTGAGGCCGCAGTTTGCAGCCCCTTGCCAGCTCTCACGGCCCCACGGCGCCTGGCCAGGCTCTGTCTGCAGGGGCTCGTGAGCCTGCTGGGAGGTGACTTCGGTGCAGGGCTTGTGTCCTGGGCTCACTTTCTCTTTGGTGCCCGGGGAGGGTCCTTGATTCGTGTAGACAGTTGCTTTATGTTGCTGAAGGACGCAGCTTCTAACAGCTGCATCATTGGCACAGCATTCTTTATTTTTTAGCTGAATGTCAACGTATTTTTGTAGGGAATTACTTTCACCACTTTACAGTTTTTGATCCCTTTCCCTTTCTCTTGTAGGTGTCCCTGCTCAGATCCCTGTGTTGTCAGTGACGCAGACTCTGCCCACTGGACCTGATTCTGCTGTGTCCCAAGCCCACGTAACGCCCTCTCCAGTCCCCGTGTCACTGCAGGCTGTGGCCCAGCCCTTGATGCCCTTGCCTCATTCGCTGAGCCTCTACCAAGACCCGCTCTACCCCGGGTTTCCGTGGAGCGAGAAGGGGGACCGGGCCCCCGCGCCCCCTTACTCACTGTGCCACGCTGGGGAGGACCTGCCGAAAGGTGAGCTCGCTCCCCGAGTTCACTGGGTGGCAGTTGCCAGCACTGAGGGAGGCGCACTGAGTAGCAGAAGCAGAGGCCAGAGGTCCTGTGGCACACGTGGCAGCAGCGTTTGATTGGGCGATGTTTCATGTGTGTAGTGCTGTGCCCTGCCCCTCCCACCATACTTTTCTCTCAAGAAAACAGCCTGACACCATTTTCAGTTAAATCTTAATAATGTTATAACCAGATCATTAAGCATTTATTGAGTTTTCTCATCACTACTCATGCTACTTTATGAAAAAACTACAAGGAATGAGTAAAATACATGATAGTTGTCATAGTACTACATGCAATAGAGGTATTTTTATAAAGATTTTTTCCTTATTTATATTGTTGTTTAAGCTGTTACAGTTCCTACTTTTCTGCCCTCGCCCCACCCCAAGCAGATCCCCACACTGTCCTGTCCGCTGTCCACCGCCGTGGGTGAATCCTCAGTTCCTCCCGGCACCAGCCTGCGCCCCGTCCCCCACCCTCCTTGCCGCAGCCATCAGTCTGTTCTCTGTATCTGAGCTTGTTACTGGCTTGTTCGTTAGTGTACTGTGCTCATCAGACTCCGTGTAGGAGACCATGTGGTGTTTTTCTTTCACGGACTGGCTTAATTCACTCAGCGTAATTCTCGCCAGGTCCATTCATGCTGTGGCGAAATGTAAGAGTGTCTTCTTTTTAACTGCTGCATCTGCCCTGCCCCCCAACCCTTTCCTTTAAAGGAATTTTAGTTGGAAAATTCCCTGTTTATAGATAAAGTAACGTAGTGACTTCCTGTGTGCTCTTTACCTGGATTTTCATGGATAATTTTACTAGTCAGTAGCTTGATGCTTTAGTCCGTGGTAACTAACTGGTTTAATGTCACATGAATACCTTAGCTGATATTACCTTATTACTTGTTTTAATGAGTTAGGTTTATGTTGATTTCACCCCAACATTTTTATTTTATACTACTTTAAACCTTGCAGAAAAGTTGGAAAAAATATATAGTGGACACCTGAGTTTCCTTCACACAGATTTAATTTAGATCAGATTTTAAAATCTCAGTTTAAGATATTTTGGGACTTGGATGTTGGTTGTCATAGACAAAGCATGTTGAACCTGGAATTACCCTATAGAAGCAGAGTCTGGTTTTGATTATATTATGTTTTTTATTTTTTAAAGATTTTATTTCATTATTTTTAGAAAGCGGGGAAGGGAGAGAGGCAGAGAGGGAGAGAGACATATCAATGTATGGTTGCCTTTCACCTCCCTCCAGCCACAGACCTGACTGGAGACCTGGTTTGCAACCTGGTTATGTGCCCTGGCTGGGGAATCGAACCTGCGACCTTTGGGTTCTTAGGCCAGTGCCTTAACCACTGTGCTACCAGCCAGGGCCTATATTATGGTTTTAAATCTGTTTTATATCACAGGCCAGAAAAAACCATTCCAGAGGTAAAAATGTCTTTAGAACTACCTATTATTTGAGAATAATGAAAAAAAAGCTTTTGAATATATAATTTTAGTGAGTGATTATTATGTTATTTATTTTCAGATAAGAACATTCTGCGATTCTTCTTTAATCTTGGTGTAAAGGTATTTATGTTTTATCATTTTAAAGTTATTTTTAACAGTTTTAAGTTACTGCTATATTATCTTGTCAGTAAATAACAGGCTTACTAGATCTCATTATTTTAAGCACTAGCATTTTCAGTACTGTGTAGTATGTTTCTTTTGGGTGGTGGTTGAAGCTCCAGTTTTTTGCTTGCTTTTCCTTAACGGTCAGTGATTGAACCCCGTGAGTATGTGGAAAAGCAACACTGCCCCTGGGGACCCCGGGGAGATGCCCTTGCTAAGGGACGGTGAGCTGTCTGGTTCTGAAGATCTCCGTGTCTTTTTAGCTCTGTGACCCTGGCCAACTTTCATATACATGAGCCTAGCCTTTTTCATTTATGGAATGGGGGGCGCATTCTTCCACCTGCCTCAGCTGTTGAAAGGATCGAAGGAATACCATAGGGAAGCACTCCTGTGGAAAGTGGGGTGCTCACTAGTGGAGCGGAGGTCTCCTTGGAGGAGTGGTCAGCCAAAAAGGAGCTTGTCTTAGAGAGACTGGAGCACTCTGTGTCCCTCTCTTTGCGGAATTATCGCCTGCCTGGGATTAGTTTCTGTGGGCCTTAGACTGATAAAATGTGGAATGAAGTGCTCTAGCGTAGGCTAGCAACCAGTTCGTAAAAGGAAACTTGGTTAATTTCACCGTCCACAGCATTCCATTGCTAATTTTATATTTACCTAGTTAACATTGGCTTTGGCTCAGCCAGCTGTTTAGCTGGTAAATTTTGGTGTGTACTTTGGTCTCTTCCTGATGCTTCGCGGGGAAGGGGTTTGGCATACTCCATTTTCAGCATTGTCTCATGAGGAGTGCTCCCAGGTCTAGGCTGGAGAGTCTTCACTTTGGGGGCCATATACTCCTCTACCAGCTTTTTGTGGTAGGACCAGGTCCAGACCAGGTAGCACGTTGGCATAGGGTCATCCAAAGAGCCAGAGGTAGAGCCAAAGCACAGGTGCAGGTCAGCTGGAGGCGCAGGTGCCTGCTGGCCCCTGCAGTCTGGGTCAGCCAGTTACTTCCGTGCTGTCGGAGCCAAAGGATGGGCTGGGCTTCTGTTCACAAGAAGCCATGGCTGGGCTCGTGTTGTCCGTCAGCCTCTGTGCAGGACTCTGGGTTGGTTTCAGGATATGGCAAAGAATGAAATTTTAGAGCAGTGGCTTAATTTTATAATTTCATATTGAGTCTCACAGTGACTTTATATTTGGACTGAAGATTATACGGCCTTTGCGGGCATAAGAAACTTGTTTTGAGTCCACTCTGTATTTCACTTTTTGATTATTATAACTTTTTTTCTCTCTTTTAGGCATACAGTTGCCCTATGTGGGCCCCACATTCTTACCTGTATCCTCTGCACCAGGCCTACCTGGCAGCCTGTAGGATGTACCCGAAGGTGTCTGTCCCTGTGTATCCTCAAAACCCTTGGTTCCAAGAAGCTCCTTCTGCCCAGAACGAAAGTGATTGTACCTGCACGGACGCACACTTTCCCATGCAGACCGAGGCCAGCGTTAACGGTCAAATGCCGCCGGCAGAAATTGGACCTCCGGCATTTTCCTCACTGGTTATCCCTCCATCTCAGGTGTCTGAAAGTCATGGACAATTATCTTACCAGGCTGATCTTGAATCTGAAAACTCTGGGCAGCTTCTTCATGCCGAATACGAAGAGTCGCTAAGTGGCAAGAATATGTTCCCACAACAGTCCTTTGGACCGAATCCGTTCTTAGGCCCAGTTCCCATCGCACCTCCTTTCTTTCCCCACGTCTGGTATGGGTACCCTTTTCAAGGATTCATAGAAAACCCAGTAATGAGGCAGAATATTGTTCTGCCTTCCGATGAGAAAGAATTGGATCTCCCCTTGGAAAACCTGGATCTGTCGAAGCAGTGCGGCGCGGTTTCAGCAGCGGAGGAGTTTCAGGAGGCCAGGTGTGAGGACACGCAGCACACCCTCCCCGAAGCAGGCGTCAGCGAGCCGGAAGGCCGGGCGGAGCAGGCGCCCGGGATGCCCAAGGCGGCTCTGGCCCCGGCGTCCCTCCCTGCCGTCGCGGAGGGAAAGGCTCATCTTCCCACCCAGAATCTAAACCGAGAGAGAGAAGCTGTGCCTGTTGAACTTGACGAGCCTAAAAGGACCATTCCAAGTCTGAAAGAAAAACCAGAGAAAGGGAAAGAGCCGAAGACTGCTGCTGATGTGGTCAGTGGGGCCAACGCTGTGGATGGCAGGCTGCAAAGACCAAAAGAAGAGAGCTCAGAAGATGAGAATGAGGTTTCTAATATTTTGAGAAGTGGTAGATCCAAGCAGTTCTATAATCAGACATACGGAGGCAGGAAATTCAAAAGCGATTGGGGCTATTCTGGTAGAGGGGGGTACCAGCACGCCCGAGGGGAGGAGTCCTGGAAGGGGCAGTCTGGCCGGAGCCGCGACGAAGGCTACCAGTACCACCGCAACGGCCGGGGGCGGCCCTACAGGGGCGATAGGAGGCGGTCAGGGATGGGAGATGGCCACCGGGGGCAGCACTCCTGATGGCCGTCACTGCAGGGTGTTAGAGAGGAACCTTTCTAAGGCTGAATGTTTCTAAAGGCTTTAAAAATACAATAAAAACCCAAGTTGGAACTATCTCCTCCCCTCCCCTTCACACCCAACTCCGATCCCGGACTCGAGATTTGGCTGTCTGTTTAGGGGGCAGGTGAATTCCTGGCGTTGCCATTTTTCTTCATTCAAAATCGGTTTATTTATCTGGTGACTATCCCCATAAAAAGTAGAAAATAAGTTTGTTAAAGTATTTTTTATAAACAGCTTAATATAAATATAGATTTAGTGTTTGTTTTTTTTTTCTTATATAAGTTTAATTTCAAATGTTGGAAACGTGTGCTTTAATAGTGTTTACTAAAGTGACAAGAAACTATATCATTTGACACATGATAGATTCCAAAACATAACATTGCACCAAATAGAAACGTCTATTTTATTATGCAATGCCTTAGTCGTAAACTGGGCTCAAACAATTCTTAGGCTAAAACACTGTTGTCTTTTGAAATGCTTCCAACCCAAAGGCCTTTCATCTCAATATCTGTCAAACTTGAATAATGTCTTCTCTTTAATATCACACATAAGGCAGCCTATTAACCTGTGTCTTAGAAATGTACATAGTTCTTTTAATATTAATAGGGTATATTTTTGAATTTCGGTATTTGTTGAACTTGAGATCGCATACAAGAGCAGATGTTTAAGAAGTAATAGGAAATCTAATGAAATGGCTGTTTCCACCAAGAATTCTTAGCACTGGTGTAAATATGGTGCCTACTCGTAAGAAATGTAGATGCTATGCATTCTGAAAATAATCTGCATCTGTTAAAACTGCAGAATTTTTTTAATGCCACTTTAACACTAATGCACTGACAGATTTAAATATTTTGTGAAAAGAAATGTTAAAAATTTTTAGCCTGACAGGTTTCTATAGTTACTGTGTTTTGTTTTCTCTTTGCACCATTGGTTACGTGTATCACTTTACATTTGCATGTTCAATTTGTCACAGCGGGAACTATTGTACAAAACAAAGGATGATGTGACTTCTAGTTCTTTTCTAGAGGATGCTGCTAGAAAGCGGTTTTGCTTTGCATTTTACGATCCTGCTTCCTTCCAGTGTTCGCAGTGTGTCTAGAAGTTCCCTGTGCGTGTTGCACTCTGTTCTCCTTTGGAGACAGGACTCTGAATTGACACAGTGTTCACTCATCTGTGTTACCCTGTATCAATAACCGTAGCTTGTATTTCTCCTTTGTACATACTAATGTGAAAATCGACCCCTTTTTATGTTCTCTCTTGATCAGGAAGTTTGAGTGCTATGCAAATAAGTAGTAATTTCCTTTTGCATGCCATGTATAATAATACCTACCAAAATAGGTTTTCTGTTTTTTGTTTTTTGTTTTTTTTTAACCAAAAGCAATTACTTTAAAAAGCAAATACAATTCACTTGAATTTGACAGACTGAAACATAAGTTTTCTGGGTTCTCTGATAACCTTCAGGAACGTTCGGGATGCCATCTAGGCTCAGTGAATCTCCGCTGTACTGTAATAATGGTTATTTTACCTCTGTTCTAATTACCTAACGTCTGTGTAACTGCTGATTTGAGTAGTGATTAGTGTTTAGATGTCTTGTAACATAGGATTTTAGAGAGCACTTTGGAAGATAATATTTTATGATGGTGCTAGGTAAAAACTTTAAAGACTGAGATGGTGGTGTGGAAAAGAAATGCTTGAGAGAACCCTTTGAAAGGAATTTGAACAGTTGGGGAAGGTACTGCTTAAGCCATTTTTTTTCCTAGTTAACATTGGTAGTTATGGAATGAAATCAGTGGGTCCTTCACTTTCAGCTCATGCTTTTTTAGTGTAAGATTAGCTTACCATAATTTTTTATGAAAATCACCTTTAGATGTTATGACCAGATTTAAAAGTTTAATGTGCGTTTAAACTCAGGAGTCCAAAAGAAATCACTACTTTCAGTGTATTTTGTTTCATTAACTGGGGTTTGGTCTTCTCTGTTTCTTCTGGAAATGTTGAAAATTGGACAGGAAAGAAAACTGTTCATTTCTTCATGTCACTGTCTTCCTCTCGGGCTCCTGGAGGAGGGATGGTTGTCTTCCTGTTCCCGTGTTTCCCTCGTGGCCACGGTGGAAACAGGCAGAAGAAGAATGTGGCGGGTGGTACTTTACTCAGTGACCTCTGGAATAAGAGAAACCTGACTTTTGATAATTAGTTTTAAAATTAGTCTTTGCATGAAGGTCAGTTTTGTTTTTTTGTTTTTTGTTTTTCCTTTTGTTTTTGTTCTTTTTTTCGCCTTTAGGTTTGTTTTAAATGTATTATTAGTTCAGGAGATTTTGCCTTATGCTGAGGACGAACTAGGGCCACACAAGTTTTTGTCCTTTTTTTTTTTTAACTGAGTCATGTGGCATATTGATATGAGATATGTTTCTATAGAAGAGAAAAATGCTTAGAAGTGAGAATCATTTGTATTTTTGAGTTGGTATTATGGAACGTCACTGTTTTAGCATCATACATTTTATTAAAGAACAAATGCTTAGGATGACCAAAGCCCATTTCTCTTGGCTGTTGCTGAACTTGATTTTTGTCTCTTATCATGCTGTGTGTCTCCTCCAAGTTCATGTCCTCTCAGATAATCTCCACCTCTTGCTGCATGTACTCACTGGCAGCAGGATGTTAGCATCTGTGCAGCTCTCGTCCTGTTTCCCAGTGAGCCTGCCCTCCTGGCGCGCCGGCCTGAGCTGGGCCCTGCCCTGCCTCCGCTGCGGCTGGTTTTCCCAGCGCCCAGTGCTGGCGCAGCTTCGTTGATGCAAATGCTCCTCATTCCTGCGCTGTTTCCTGTGTGACTCAAGGTTGAATTGAAATGCCTGTGAACTGCAAACTTGCTTATGATCGACTTGGTGCAATAAAGTTCCTTTCTAACCACTTTTGGTTTAGAAAACATTCAGCCATCCTAGAAACTAGCAATATTTATTTATGTCTCATTTACTTTACCTTCAGTTTTAGATGAGGGAACCATAGTCTTTCACTTGTGGGTACTAAGCAAGGTCCATTTTCGTGTAGCTGAGGAGAATGCATATTTGGCTACACTATTTCTGTTTACTACATTTTGCTTATTTAACGTCTAAACGCTATTGTTTTTGTTTAATAATAATGGCTCAGTTCCAGCATGTCAGCTTCAAAGAACGAAGGTTTTGCTACTAGTGCCAGCCATTTATTCTCCCACTAATTGGGATTTTTTTCTCCCTGAAATAAATTTTAGAAAATCTAGAAGAGGGGTGGGTGCATGTCTTAATGCTGGGAATCAGCAACTTTGGGGTTGAATTTACTTGAATGGATTAAAATTGCATTGTTACAGAGCTAGAAAAAAATTTTAAGTATGAAAAATGATAATAGCCTTACACTGAGGACAAATAATACTTAAAAGCATGTGAAGATGTGATCATTTGTGATGTTACTTGTAAAAAAAAGTATATATATATCTTTTGAAGTGTTGAAAGGAAATAGTACTTTATATCTTTATCATATCACTTTTTGTAAGTGTTGAATATATTCCTGTTTATTTTTCTATGTTCTGTTTTTGTAGCCTTAAGAAGTGTTTCAAACATATCTGAATGTATAAGAGTAAATGCCCTACATGGTGTGATGCTGCATTATATATAAAACTGTGTGCATATATTAAATCTTGTCTGTTGATTCTGCTTGTGATTCTTTGGTTCCAGGGTTATCCAAGTAATATAGCATATAATCTTGAGGAATGTAGTAAACTTCTAAAAATAAATAAGAGATGGTTTCCATGGTTTTTATCCTATCAGAAGATAATTCTCCTATGAGCAACTAAAAGCCACGTGGGATTAATAAACTGTGGGGTAGGTACTGTTCCCTATTTTATATATAGTAACCTTGAGACAGACCACGTAATTTCATTTTATTAAGGTGATGCAACTAATCAGTGGTGGCATTTGGATTTTAACCTAGCAGAGGTTTTAAACTAGTGTGCCCTGCCATTTTTTTCACCCATTATGAAATGGAATGTGAATGTAGACTGTTCAGGAGTAATTTACAGATTAAATGGCCCTTTTATTTTTTTAAATTTGTGCTCTGAAGAAAGATAAAGCCAATCATTTGAAAGGTTTAAGCAAACCCAAGTTTTTAAGTCTATTTCTTTGCTGAGTCAGTCACCCAAAGAGTTTGCTAGTCAGCACTTGATTAACCTACTTACTGTCAGGTAGGTGCTTTGTCTGAGAATATGGCTCCCCCAGAAGGCAGAGCCTGAAACAAAGGCTTCATTCAGGGTGTTTGACCGAAAGGTGATCCAGGAACAGGGGCAGCAAGCTGGGAAGGATGAACGAGCTGGTTAGTCAGAGGCCAGTGTCTTGATCTGCATGAGGAGGAGGCTAGTGAAGTTTCACAGAACCTTGGAGGAGTGAGTCTCGGAGGGAGAAAGGATGAAAAGGGAAAGAAGCCTTGATCTGTTAGCTATGTGACTCTAAAGGCACCCAGAGTCCAAACTGCCTGCACTCACCCTTTCACGAATCTCGTTAGTGCCCGTGTTACTCTCTGCCTGACTGGACATGCCTTCTGCTCTACCTGGCTGTCTTACCCTTTATCACGATAGGTGCTGTTTTCCTGGGAGCTGCCTCCTTCACGTAGCCCTTTCGGACTTTGCAGCCCAGCTAGCTCTGAACCACTGAGCGCTCCCAGTACACCAGGCCCTGGGTTACATGTGACAAACGTGTCTAAATGTTAATGACCATCAACAGGGTTATAGAACTGAGTACTCATCCTGTCTTCCTACTTGTGTGGTCAATAGATTTACGCCTTCTGTACTACATGTAGGAAAACTACATGGCAGACATCAAACTGACATTGAATTATAAGCAGAGATGATACAGGCCTGGACTTAAAGGATTCTAAAAATAAATGATTTCTGAACTGTTAAATACAAAATTCAAAAGTTAACGGGTGTATGTGTATGTTATCTCCTTTCCTGTTCTTTAGTCAAGTTGTTTTTCCCAAAAGCTTTAAGTTTCTTGAGTATCCTTTTGTATTTTACATCAATGGTGTATTATAAACTAGGTCGCACTATGCCTTTTACTTAAGAGTTCTTCCAATCAGGACACATTAAGTAGTCTCATTCTTTTTGTTAACATCTGCCTCAATGGTGTATTTTTCTGAGTTGGCAATGCTGATTTTATAGAAAAACTGTTAGCAACACTGAGACCTTTTTTACTGCTATGTAAAATTTAACATCTAAGCCCATATTATAAAAATTACATTTACGTGGAATACACTGCAATACATACTCTGTCGTAAGCATTAAGTAGGAGGAACTGTTCTTAATATACCGCTAGTATTTTCTTTAGGACAGGATACGAAATCAGTAAATAAAAGCTTTTTGGCTTATTTTATTCAATATATTTGAAATAATTTTCACAAATTTAACTTACCCTTAAAAATAAGCACTACGGAGTTTAGTATAATCCCACTTATATACAATACAAACCCTTTACATATTCACACTTAGGTTAAGTGCACAGAAAAAAAAGCATAAAGTGCAAACACTGGTAACCTGTGGGAGGGTGACGTGTGAGGGAGAGCGTAACTATACCAAAGTCTGTATATTTGAGTTTTTCATAGCACGCAGATTGCAATTATATAATGGGGGCTCAGTTAAACCATACTTTCTACCCAGTTTGCATATTAATCAAAGCTGTTGTTTCAGGCTGAGTCTGCTCAGTAATTTCTGGTTCTTTTGCTTGCCCCATGGACTGATTTAGTAAGCTGCCCTCGCTTGTACAGGTGAGTTCCCATTCACGGCTTCACACTGTTGGTCCCATTGCTCAGGTCAGATAGATCTCGGTAACGTCCTCTCTATCCAAATGTAGAAATGAGCACTGGGAGACTTTGCGTGACTATCTGGGGACTTGTCTGCCTTTGTGTGGCCTGTAGGTAAGTGGCTGACAGTCCTTGGCTATCCATCAGAAATCTGGAAATTTAGAACATATAAATGCTTAAGCACCAACTCTAAAGATGTTGAGCCTGTCCTTTGAAGCAAAATAAGCTTCCTTTCAATTGAGCAGTGATTATATAGATGTATGTTTAAAGAACCATGCCTTGAGAATTATTACAGAATTTAGGGTCTTATGGAATGCTCAACTGAGTAAATCAGAGTCAAGTTAGGGTATTTTCTTGGGTGAGGATGAGGACATACTGAGATTTCTGATAAATTCAAAAGCACCAAAAATTGTAAACAGTGGTTAAGCTGGTAACAGCCATTTTCTGACAGTGATGTTTTGCAGTAACTTTCCTCCTTTGAAAGTCTAAACAAGACCGAAAACAAACAACAAATACAATCCTAATGTTTATTTATCAAATGTTACCAGTGGAGTCCGCGACCGGCTTTTGCAGCAAGGGCAGGTGGTTCTCCTAGCGCACTTGGCAAACCACAGAAGTACAGAAATCTCTCAGGAGTTTCAAAGGGGCAATGCTGGTCCGCATTTGGTACATGAATATAATACATCTACTGAAAATCTTCCTGTACGTCATGAAAATTTGGAGGTAATTAGTATAGCCTGCAATGTTTTCATTTAACAACGTTGAGCACGAAAAGGGCTTACCATCAACAACAGAAAGATGGCATTTTTTGTGTGTTCAAACTACAATTTACAACACAACTGGTTTATGTTACATTTAGCAAATTATACTTCAGGCTCCCAAGTATGTGGCATAAAACCTGATTAAAAGGTTTATATGACAAAAATCCCAGTAAATGTTTCTTTTAATAAATGGCTTCTCAGTATTCTCAGATCCAGTCTAATCATCCAAGAAAAAGTAGTTTCCACTCTTCTTTTGTTCTACATCCTAAAAAATAAAATTGAGAAGCATCAGAAATTAGCGCCGTTCTTCTATACATAGGGGTGCTTACAGCGTTACGTAGTGGAGTTCGCAACAGGGCCCAGCTGTGTCCGTGCTGTCTGCTGCTGCAGCACATTCCTGGGCCTACCAGAGGCCAGATGACTGTTTCTGCCACCCATCTCTACTATCAGAACACTCCTCTGGGTTCACTTCAAAGCGCTTTTATTTGAAATGCCTTAGTTACACACATAAAATGATGCTATATAGAATACTGTTTCCAGGAGAACTATTAAATTCCATTTTCTTCATTTAAACTAAGCTCCTGGTACAAACAATTCATACTCAGTTTGAGAACTGCCTATTATACAAAACATGAGTATAAACATGAGTATTCACCCCCAGCGCTGTTTACTGACTAGCCAGTAATGAGCCACCCACCTAGTGACCTAGCCACTCCCTTGTTAGGGTTACGGTATGGCTGAGATGAGTGGGCAGAGGAAATGGAACCATGTATTTCTGCAAAAAAAAAAAAAAAAAAAAAAGTATCAAGTGTTCCTATTACTTCAGAAGAAATTCTTTGGAAAAATTAAGTTGTGCATAATGTGTTCCAAATTTTAGATCCTCTTTTCTGTTCAATGTTTTCCAAAAATGAGACAACTCTTCACTGGTAGGTCAGAATTTGCGATTCCGTTATCCAGGCCAGTGACTGACTAAGTCATTTCTAAACGAAGCACTGCAGGCCAGAGGCACCCGGCAGTTGTGCTGGGGGCTGAGGGATACATGATGTGTACGATAACCGTGTCTCTGCCTCCCAAGAACTGCCGGTTTAGTGACAAAGCTAAGGGTGCAAAATAGGACAGTCCAGTAAATGCTGTCTTGTATGGTCTATGACGTTCTTCTGAAGTTTCTGAAGTATTGAATGTGGTGGCCAGAGGGCCATGAATGGATGCAGCATTTTAGGGAGGCGCTGCAGGGAATATAGAAATGGTTCTTATGAGTTGTTTTTTTTTTTTTGAGCAACCAGGAGATTATTGTCTTCTTCTTTTTTTTTTTTAAATTTTATTGTTGTTGTATTACATCCATCCCCTTTTTGCTCCCCTCTGTCCCCCCCCCCCCACCCACCCATTCCCCCCAAAGTCAATCCCACCTGTTGTCCATGTCCCTGGTTCCTTTATACTAGGTTCTTGTCTAAGCTGCTCCCCTTCTTTGCCTCTACCTCTCCCTATTGTCTTCTAAATAAAAATAATCAGTACTTCACAGGCTATATCTAGTGTAGGGTACATCATTACTTCATATACAAGAAAGAAAACTGACAAAATACCTTTCCATTCAGAATTTTATGCTCATTGAAGGAGCTTTTTTTTGACTCTCAAAATACACATTTTAATCATACTGCTCTTATACATGCACACACAAAAATACACGAGAAACTGATGAAGGCCTTCACAAAAACCCGTTTCAATGGCGAACTGGTGTACGCGCTCTGAAGGCACTTGAAATGGCAGGTGGCCTGGTGGCACCACAGCAGGTGCAGCTACCACACGGTCAGCTCTGCCCACTGTCAGGCAGTGACACCTACCGCTCAATGTGCCGTCTGACACCCAAATGTGGAATTAATGAAATATAATACAGATTTTAAGGAGAGAGCCTTCCAATTTGAAACATACCTTTTAATTATTTACACTGACAGGAGTTTATCCATGATTTAAGATAGTTTTTCTACATACCTTAATGGAATTGAGTTTATTTATTCTTGGCCTATAGTTGTTTGGATCTCTTCTGAATGTAATTTCAAGTTGAGATAAAAATTTATTCATGCCAGCCAAGAGGGTTTGAGGACTGGAAGAAAAGATCAATTGTGATTAAATGTTACCCCTCCAATCTAACTACTCTTTGGGGCAGTATTAAGAATCACCATTTCCTCTAAACCTCCAATCATAAATCGTGTGGATAGTAATATAATTTCAACAGATTATAAACTCATGTTCAGAAATAAATTCTCTGCATGGGCTCTAGTTTGGCTACAATATTTTTGCGCAAAACATTTTAGTGTTTCTGACCTGCACAAGGAAACATTTAACAACTTTAGAACAACAAAAGATCATTAATTAGGAAATACAGAATTTCAAATCTGACATTTTTAGGGGAGAAGAGAACTGAACAGAAAAGGTGATGTTTATGTTAGAAGTTAGGCACTGGAGGGAATATGTACAACATTACGATTTTTAGTAATCAGAACTTTAAAAATTTCTATGCTTTACTCATCTTAAATCATGCCATATCACATCATACACATGGAACATTTTCAGCACTATAAATACAGGGGATCGTTATTTGAATATATATGCTTTTTGGCCTAAGAAATTTTCCTAACTCAAAAGAAATACATAATTCTCAGTAATTGATAGATGAATTCAAAAGGAAAAGGAATTCTGGGAGGCTGAATACTTCTATTTTTTGGATGAATTATTCAAATACCAACTCCATTCCTCCCTAATACCAGAAAACATGTTAGAATCACATAAATTACTCTTTTTACAGATCAAAAATGGTTGACTATATAGTCATTTCATATGGTTTAAGCACTAAATGGTTAAGAAATTTTTTCATAGATGATTTGAATATTAGGCTGCTCTACATCACAACTGCTCTCCATCTAGTAAGGAACAAGATGGCAGGACAGGGAAAGGTGGGATCATTCATTTCAGCTGAGTGTAGATCAGTACCGGGCATCTGGGATCCGCTGTGAGCTCGACCACCAGCAGTGCAACTCGGGCAGTTGCAACCTACATGGCTCTTATTTCATCGGTCACCTATGGTTTTTAAGGTTATTGCAATCTAAAACCCCAATGTGTTTCAGGGATCCAATCACACTGGCAGAGGTTACCTAAAAGAGGTGAGGGACCAGAGAGCTTCGTGTGCATACACCCCTGGGCCAGGAGCTCTCCTGGAGTCTGAAAACTCCTGTTCTACCAGGTCTCACCCAGTCGTCCCTATCAGTAATCTTGGAAGTCACAGGATAATTTCTAGAATTTCTAGCTAGCTCTTTCCTTCTTAAAAATTAAAATGGTATGAGTGTTCATAAGCTTACTGGAAAATTTTAAATAACTTTGTTAGACGTTAAAACGAAGTTGTATATTTTAGAAATTAGTTGTACCTGTTTGCTACTGTGTTCTTAGACGGAACACCATCAAAAACGATGACTCGATCTGCTAGGTAGGTGGCCATGATGAAGTCATGTTCTACCACAAAGGCTGTCTTCTTAGCATGGAGGATGAAACTGAAACACATGATTTTGAAATCTTACATAGTTTCCTATCATCAAATATTCAAATGCTGTTTTAATCACAGCTGCATGTCACTACACAAAACCCAAAGGGACCCTCCTACAAGCAGGCCAGTACCGTTTGACAACTCGGGCCGCCATCAACCTCTGCTCGGAATCCAAGTATGCAGACGGTTCATCAATCAAATAGACGTCCGCAGGTTTGCCCAAGCAGAGAGCCAGAGCTACTCTCTGCAGCTCACCACCAGATAATGTCTGCACCTATGTGGAGAAGTAGTTTAGTTTAGCAAACCATACGGAGACATCCAGTTTAAAATAGCAAAATACCAAAAAAAATAAAAGAGTACCTCCTGATCGATGATGTTTTCAATTTGCAGTGGCTTCATTACGTCAGTTACAAACTGTGGATGGGTATAGGCATCTCTTATCTTTTCATGTAGTAACTGTCGCACACTTCCCTGTTTTTAATGGAAAAATAGTGAAATTTTATTTCGGTACAGAACTAATCTAGAGAATAATAACAAAGTTCCAGAGCAAAAATATATCAATTTGCCACCAACAAGTACTGAGTGTTTTTTTATGCTTCTATGTTATCTATAGCAAGTTTTATATTAAAAGCCCACCATGTCCAACAAGTAAAGAAAGCAATAATCTTGAAATCTTAAAGTAGTAAATAATTTTTCAGGGTATAAATCATTTGAGAATGGGAGTAATTTTCAAGGTCAGCTTATCAAGTAACCTTACATAAATGGTAACACAAACTGATAGGGGTGAATCTTAAGATGCCTACTGCTTGTCATTTCAGGAGAGGTCTGAGTCTGGAGAACGTAAAAGGTAAGTTTATAGAAAGTACCAATGATAGCCCTGGCCAGGTAGCTCTGCTGGTCAGAACATGTCCCCATACTCTAAGGTTCTGGGGCATCTATAAGCAGCAACCAACGAATGCACAGGTAAGTGGAACAACAAATTGATGTTTCTCTTTCTTTCCCTTTCTCTCTCTAAAATTAATGAAAAAATGTATCAGTGATAAACTTTTTTTGGAAGCTAATAAGCCAACTCCAACAGACCTGAGTATTGAGGTACTGAGAAGACACAGTGGTTGGGAAGTTTGTTACATCTGCAGAAACTGAAGCTTTAATAAACTTCATGTTTTCGAGGTTCATCCATATAATAACAAGTATCAGTATTCTTATGGCTGAATAACATTACGTTTTATGTATCCACACAGTCTTTATCCACTCCTCAGCTGATGGACACTGGGGTGTTTCCCACATTTTGGCTATTACGAATAATGCATTACTACACGAGTGTTGAGATAGTCTCCATTTCTCTTGCGTACACATGTCATGGTGGAAATGCTGGTTCATGTGTAACTGTTTAATTGAGGAACGGCCAGGCTGTTCTAAGTGGCTGCACCATTTTACACCACCATCAACAGAGGAGGTTCTGTATCTCTATATCTAACCAATATTATTCTTTTTAAGTCATCCCAGTGGGTGTGAAGTGGTTATCTCATTGTGGTTCAGATTTGCATTTCCCTAATGACTAACAATTATCTTTAGAAAAAATGTCCATTCAAATCCTTTGCCCATTTTTAAATTAAGTTGTAAGAGTTCTTTATACTAGGTATGAGTACCTTATTAGATAAACATGATTTGCAAATAGTTGATCCCATCCTGTGGGTGGCTTTCTCAACTTTTTTTAACCTCACTCAAGGGAATGTTTTTCATTGGTTTGAGAGAGAGAGAGAAGGAAACATAGGTATGTGGGAAAAACATCAATTGGTTGCCTTCTGTACGCACCCTGATGACCGACCAGGATCAAACCCGCAGCCTTTGGGTGTATGGGATGATACTCCTAACCAACAGCCACACCAGCCAGAGTTCTTTTCATTTTCTTGATTGTGTTTTTGCAGCACAAAACACATTAAGTTTTTAAAGGTTCATTTTGGGAAAAGAGGCGTATCAGATTTTAAAAGCACTTTTCTAGTAGTAGAAATGAATCTGTGACTATCTATAGTTTTAATAACCTTCTTTAGTCATTTTTTGATAAAATTGTACAGAAACTAATTTGAAGAATTTTGATATAATAAAAGATTAAAGTTATAGGTATAAACTTAAAGTTATATATATAAACTTAATAACCCATATTAATAACCCATATAAACAGAATATCTCACCGTTGATTTGGGACTGATTTTCTGTGGCTTATAACTGACATTTAACACTGGTACTTCTCCTGCAAAATAACAAATACGTCACTGAAAACTGTCTAAATCTTTCACGTTTACTATGTGGAACAGAGTAGAAGAACTCAAAATTTCGACAGTACCTCCTTCATCAGGTTTAAGCCTTCCAGCAAGCATTCTGATAAATGTCGTTTTACCAGTACCTGGCAACACAACACACAAGTCAACTTGAAAGATGCTCTACATTTACAGTAAATCACTCTATACTAATTAAAACATGTGCTTTAATTGAGTGATTACCAATTATTGTTCTCAAGTAATTAGGAGATATAAACTAGTTAAAGCGTATAATAATCATTTAAATCAATGATAGCCTGCTAAGTACAAGACTCAGGCCTTTTAAAAGGCCTATTTCGCTAAAATGTCAACGCACACAATTTGTTAAGATAGTCTATGACTGATACCATCATAAAGTCCATTTACATGAAATGTATGAGTTCATTGCAACCCAGTTCAAAATGCCTCCATTAACTCAAGGCTGATACATTGCAACAATCCTCCTAAAAAGTTTTCTTCTGCAGTTGTGTAAGCTGCAAGTATACAATTCAAACTTTTTTTTCAAACTAGGAAAGCAGTACTGGGTATCTGGAACTCAAATTCATCTAATTATATTTATAATGGCAATCTAATATAAAAATGCTCGTAATTAACTATTTACAAAGCTAGACTAGTTTAAATTTAAAAGAATAAAAACTCTAAAAGAAAGAGTGCAAGGAAAATTGTAAACTTAATTGCTTCTGCATTACCAATATTCTTTCCTCCCTAGTCAGTGTCCTATATGAATAAATGTACTGTCAGTTTATACACAAAGATTTTTTAAAATCTTATTTTTACTGTAGACTATGAAACAAAATAAAAAATATGAACTTGACTTAAGGACAAATCAAATCATACACAATGTCACAAATTGTGAACTACTGAATACACTGGAAAATGTATGGTTTCAATCCAGCTTCCAGTCCTATAACTCAGTTTTCCAAGGAGTAGTAAAATTAAGTTACTGGGTGGTCAGATGTTCAAATATCACAAAACTGAAAAACTTACCATTTTCCCCCAACATCACCATGATTTCAGAATCTGTAAACTCTCCAGCTACAATTGCTAGCTCAAACTCTCCCATCTTTTTCCTCATTCCAGGGTATTTATACATACACATCTTTTTAACTTCTTCTTCATTTGCTGTCTCAGCCACTTTAAAAACAAGTGACGCATCTCTGAATCGCAAATTTTCTGTTGGAACGTAGCCATCCAAAAAAATGTTTATGCCTGTTGAAAAGCCATTGACAACAGATTAGTAAAGATCAGTTAAAGGTTAAATGTTTACAGTAAGAAATTATTACAGTAATACAACAACAATAAAACTTAAAAAAATTATTACAAAATGCTCAAATCACAGGCTTGCTTGGGAGCATTCTAAGCATAGATTTTAAATTTCTTTGAGTTTATAACATGTGTGACAACATGGTGTGTTATATACCTAATGCAAGTTTAAATTCATGCATGTGTATGTGCCAGTACATACACACAGATACAAAGCACATTATTTCATTATGATGTGATTTTTATGAGTTCTTTCCCCCTATTGGGTTTTAATCCAAAAGCGTATGATGCCATTTCTGTTTTTTATGTCAAAAATTGCAATTTTCCTCTACAAATGACTAGTAAAAGTGGAATGTTTTCATAGTGACATAAAATGATAAAATAGTTTGGGGAATAACTTTTTAAAATAATTAAGTTATGAGTATTCATTTTCACATGAGCTATAATCATATATTGAAGTTACAATTTATTGCATTTTTCTTCATTTTGTGGGTTTGTAAGAATTTATGAAAATGAATTTCATTTGACATTTTTTAAGCCTCATTATGCAAAGTTAAACCCCAGTATCTAAAAGGTTTTAAAAACTGAAAATAAGCCAACATATTACCCATGAGAAACCCTCCATATTTATGCTGTTAAGATTCATAATGGCAGACACACAAATTTAAAAAGTGTTTTACTCAGGAAACAAGGAGATCTATTTTTCAGTGTTTCCTGTATGTAAGCACAGGAGAGAAAGATAGTAGCGGAACTTTTGGAAGGTCTTGAAAGAAAGCCTAAGAATGTTATTCATTTCTCTGGATCTGAGAGCCACACCAGAGGCCCAAGTACTCAGCCTAAAGCATAGGTGGGCAATAAACATCTGCTGACAGAACAAATGAATAGATATATTTATTCTGCCTAAAGCAGCACTTTTTAAATCTTAAACTATTTAAAAACTACAAATGTGAGGTTAAAAACTTAAATAAAACACAAACTTGAAGAAACCTTAGTGACCATTTAGTCCGAGTAGGTAATTTATCAGGCAAGGAAATGAAGACTCAGAGAAATAAGGAACTTGGAGTAAAACATGAATAAGTCAGCCTTTACATTCCTGCTGCAGTGTTTGTCTTACTGCCTTTACCGCAAAGAGCTTTTACATATACTGCGTTCATTTCAGTATGCTAAAGGAAAGCAAAAAGGTGACGTGGTTTGTTACCGGAATTGCTTAGCGGATAAGGCGCATTAAAACCTCACCAGACACCGTTTCCTCTCCGGCACTGCCTTACACACACAGGGCCACTGTAACTGGAGTGGGGGAGTGACCACCAAGCACCCACATCATTACCAGCACTATTCCAGCACTGTTACCACCATATGGCACAGAATAGGTACTCGGTAAATATTGGTGGATTAAGGCAAATAAAACATAAATATCTGCTGCTGCTATTTATTATTCGTAGTCTTTGAGACTACTGGGAATAAAATTGAGCAATCTCACAAATTCACAAATTTTTCCTTAATATATACATCTATATCTCCAAGTACAAGAAGTGATAGCAAATCTTCCCTCACATCTTAAAATATTATGTAGTTTTAGAAATTAAAATAGCTGCTGCTGTTTTTTTACGCAAAATGTACAAAGCAATATAAATTTCTTCAAGTGTCTTAGGTATCTCAAAAACTATTGTTTATGGAATACAGTATAATTTTCAAGGTATGGACTAAACAGTCATTTTATGTGTTCTAAATTGTCTGCCTCAGGCATAACCAAAGAGAAGAAATGAAAAGTAATTAAAAAAAGGCATATAAAGTGGAGAGTGCACCGGTACTACTTCGGTAGCCACTCAGAGGTAGGCTATTTTTGACTTTTGTCTAACTTGTTTAGGTAAAGAAAGGCCAGAGAGCCTCTCTCTCTTTCCTGAAAGTAGAAGGAATACATAAAAAAACATACTGAGATATTTTACTAGATATTTAGTTACTTACTAAACTGTAGTATATATCTACTAAACTATCTTATTAGAATTGTAGGCAGTGTTAAGGTTCTACAGCCTAGGATAGATATCAGATAAATCTGAAACAAGGTAAGCACTAAATGAATTTTAAGAGTCTCACTATTGGTAATGGCTTGTTATAGATGAAGCTGAAGATGATAAATATATAGAAGAAAATTGTATGTAGCAAAATATAGCAAATAAGTAGGAAAACTGACAAAAGCACTTCTACCTACCCCATCAGAAAATTTTCCAAACAGAAATGGGTGTGTATAACAACTGATAAATATAAGCATATATACCACACATATTCTGTGGAGTGATTTCCATGAAACTATAGAGTTTTAGATAAATAATATCAGAGCAACACAGAACCACTTAATATCAACAGTGATACATTTCTAAGCATCAGATGAAAAGGGAACACAGCATCATGAAAACAGTTTTGCAAGTTACCTTCTCTTACACTAAAGGGCATAGTGACAACACCGTAAGCACTTGGGACGCCATACAAACAGCAGATGAAGTCAGAGAGATAATCTAAGACACTTAGATCATGCTCCACCACAATGATATATCTGAAAATTAATACAGATTTAAAATGTAACATAAGGTGTATAAAATTAAAATTATATTTAGTTATAACCGCTACATAATTTTTTACTATAGTATAAATTCAGAAAAACAGATGTATTTTAAAAAATTAGGTGTAAAGACCATATTACACAAAAGCCATAAAGTATTTTTCTTTATAAAGAAGATTCTTATCAACATTCATATTCCAAATTGGTGCCTTAAGCTAAAGAAAAGTTAACATGAGAGTTTATGGATGTAAGAAATGTGTTTTGCTAATAAAGCACGTATCTTTATGTAAAAAAGCAGAAACTGAAAGTTTAAATCGGATGGAGCCTAAACGGTGTGATCCTCGGTTTGTCAATTTGCACCCTGCCCGCCTGGCCCGTGCTGGCTGCAGGGGCACAGGGCTACACTACCGGGCCGGAACCGAGCATTTTCAGAGGCTCTCAGTTCCCAAGGAAACAAAGAACATGCTCAGACCTTCCAAAACGTAAGCTACTATTTTCCTTCATTTATACACAGGACACACTGAAAAATGGATCTTTCATTACTTCTCAACGATCCACATTTCCATGTGTGCGCTCAGGGGTGGTGCGCTAGTTCCTGAGGGTCTTCTCCCTACCCTTCAAACCCTGCCCTCTGTAGGACCCTCTTCCGAAGAGTCACATGAATTTTCTTTCCCCCATTCTGGAGCCCCCGTCACTCTGCCCCTACACTTGGACTTCCCGGGTTAACCTACAACTTGCCCCCAACACCCCAAGACAGACTGCGACCTGCACGTCTGGGACCTTTAGTCCTGCGCTTGGTTCCAAACAGTCATGCAGTCAAGTTGCTGAGTGACAAGAGGGGGAATCTGGACGCGTGCTACTTGGCAATGGGGAAACGTTAGGTTCTTACACGGCCTTGCCCAGTAGCCCCTTCCCTGACCATGGAAATGTCTTGCCGCAACGTTGTCCCACATGGCACAAGTAACCGCATGGGATGCAGAACGGAACTTAGGATATGACTAGGAGGATTAAAGAAATGAATGTTTTTTTCCAAACGACAATGAAGATACATTTATTAAAGCTGAAGACAGTGAAACAAGGGAGGGTTTAGCATAGAAGCAGCAACAGGAGAGCCCAGGCTGGGCTGCCTTAGCTCACTGGCGGGCGGGTCAGAGGAAGGGGGGCTTTGGGACAGGTTTGGGGGTGAGCCTGAGATAAGCTACCAGCTGCCCACTGCCTTCGAGCGTAGCAGACGCAGGCCTGTGAACAAAGACCTGTGGGAAGAGGAAGGGAAAGAAATGGCATGGACTGCTTCCTGGTGGGAAGGTGCTAAAGAAATTAATTTTTAACTTTAAAATAAAAATAGCAAAGTATGGCTCGAGGCTAAAGCATAGTTCCAGAATAAAAGAATGACATGTGGGGGTGGGGGGGGGGGAAGGAGACAGAGGGGAGTGAAAAGGGGATGGGTGTAAAACAACAATAAAATTTAAAAAAAAGAATGATATGAAAAAACACCATTTCAGGAGATGAATCTGGCAAGAAGAACCACAAACTTTTGCAAGGAGGCTATCAGTAATCCAGCCATCAGGTAGTAAAAGTAGAATTAAGAAAGGGGGGCCCAACTTAACACGCAAAGGAGACCCATCGTGCGCCAGTGCTCTGCTCGCCTCATGCCTCTGCTGGTCACTCTCCATTCTCAAGAATGAGGCTCTACTTTTTACTACTAAGTCATCAAGACCCAGTATAAGGCAGCAGGGCTTCACCTAGTGGCTTGTAAGCTACTTAAGAAGAAAATACAATAACAGGTCAAACTTCCTGCTTCCCCTATCTTCAAATAAATGAAACTTATGCATAAGTTCAAAATGTAAACAGAACTCTTTTTTGAGGGTTTGGGGAAAAAACAGAAATCTGCAGTATGAGAAATCTATGCTGTGAAAATTTATACCTTACAATAAGTATCTATTTACCTTTTGGTTTTTAATCTTACTGAAGATGTTCTTAAGAGGTCAAATTTTAGAGAATCTCTTAGATTATTTTTCCTTTCTCCAATCCATCCTCTCTCTTAATGTTTATCCAAGAATATGATCTCTAAAATCTTTGTAAAATATTAAAGACTGAACATGTAGTAGGATTTCAGGATGCAGATATGCTTCTTCAATTTATCATTCCAGAGATTATTTTAACCCTATACCGAAGACCCAGCACATTTGTGAAAATGTCTAACCCAATCATTTTCTTCACTCTGTCAACCTAATTTGTTGGACATGTTATGCCTATTACAATTAAGGTCATTGCCCTCTCATCATATTGAACAGTAGTGATTTGCCTGAATATTTACAAATTGAGATACATGGCACCTGCTTGTAAATCACTATCCTTTTCATTCTCCTCTGTATTACGGTTAGGGCATTACTTGACATTTCAAAAAAATTATGTGTGAAGATAATTATTTAGGACTTGCATGCAGTATAATAAAGGAGTATAAAATATTTTATAAAAAGGAGGTAGGAATTAGAACTATTGATTTAACTGCTTCTTATTCTTTTTTTTTTTCTTTTAGAGAGAGAGAGAGAAAGGGAGAGAGGAACATCGATTTGTTGTTCATTTATTTATGCACTCGTTGGCTGATTCTCCTATGTGCGACAGGGGACTGAACCCACCACCTTGGCCTATCGGGACAATGCTCCAACCAACTCAGCTACCCAGCCAGGGCCACTTCAGTCTTTTTTTCTTTACCAGATTGTGAAGTCCTTGAATACTTAGACTACGCTTTATGCTCTTGGATTCCCCCAAAGAGCCTATCATAATGCCCAGGACTCTGTACAAGGTAAAAATTAGTTTCTTTATCATTGATATTCTAAAGATTCTAAGTTGGAAGATTACTATGACACTCAAATGAGGTAATGGATTTATAAACTCTGCAAACCACAAAGCACCCTGTAAATACAAGGAGTTGTGATTACTTAACAGATGATAAGAACACTCTTGTGCTTATTAAGACCTTGAACAACTGGGATTATTCTGTTGATCCTTACGTTCCACATTTGGTGCATGTTTTGAGTGACGTATCTCTATTTGAGGATCTGCTCCCCAGAAACCCATCCATGTACCCCAGGTATGTCAGTGAATGAATCTTAAGAACCTATGTTATGGCTTTGAATGGTGCGGCTCAGTGGGTTGAGTGTCATCCCGCAAAGCGAACAGCTGCTGGTTCAATTCCTAGTCAGGCGGGGCACATGGTTGCATTGTGGGTTTGGTTCCTGATCAGGGAATGTACCAGAGGCAACCTACTGATGTCTCTCTCCTTTTTTTTCTCCCCCCCTTCCCCCCTCTCTAAAAAGAAATAAAATCTTAAAAAAAAAAAAAAAAGAGCCTATGTTCTAGGTAGAAGGTAAATTCAAGTGGTAACTTCAAATAACCAACATGAAAACATGCACCCGCATGTGACACTGATGGTCCCCGTGTTCAATCTTGAGAAACCTGTAACACCCCCAAAATGAAACATCACAAGCACATACGCAGTGTGTACTCACCTATCTGGGTTTATTAGAGACCGGATGGTAATGGCAGCCTTCAAACGTTGCTTGACGTCCAGATAACTAGACGGCTCATCAAACATGAAACTGAGAAGGGAAGGCAAATATAATGAATGGCCACTATGACATAATTCTACCCTGCATGCTTCTTCAAAGCACTGTTATACAGCTTATGTTTGAACAACAAAAAAATCCCTTATCCTAATGAGGAGTCCACCCTGTCAAAACTTGTTTTTTGTTCAGAAGCGGAAGAAAAGAAACACTGAAAAGCAGGGCACGTGTTGAGCAGGAAGACATGCAGATGAGGTTCGGTATTTACAGCCAGCCGCCCGCTTACAACAATATTCTGATGCAGCAGCCCAAGCCGGCTGCCCGCACGCAGTTTCTGGAATGGCTCCCCTGCGGGAGAGCCGGCCAGCTGCCGGGCCACAGGGGGAGCCTGGAGACAAGAGGGGTGTGGGTGTGAGGCGCTGAAGGCAGGGGGACGCGCGCCCCACGCAGGCCACGCTGCCCTGACCTCAGAGGCCTCCTGCTCACTGAGGTATTCCAAAAACTTGCTGGCACTGTTGGAGAGCTTAAGCCTTAAAAAACTTCTCTACAAACAGTTTCAATAATAACCTACTTCACATGAAAAAGCTCTGGACCTGTCAGCTGTCAAGTACTTAGTTCAAGAAGTTTCTCCCCCTGTGGGAATAACAGGCCAAATTGGCAGTGGACGTACAACACTTCAACGTCTTACCTCAAAATTAGAATCTTAAATACTATCTGTATTAATTTCTCTCAAACCCACTGCTTTATTAGCAGTGCTACAAAAAAACCCCTCAGAAGTAAGGATTAAGATCTAGAAAAAGTGTAAAGTAACCTACATATCAGCTTTCTGTATGCAAACGACAGCACAAGCAAATCTCTGCAATTCTCCTCCTGAAAGGTCTTCCACATTTCGTTCTTTTAGATGGGTTAAATCTACAAAGAACATAGAGGCATTGTGTTTAATGTTGTAGGTTTTATTCGACCTCTGCTAAGCAAAATGTATACTGCAGGTCATTCTGGGTTTGAGTATTTCACCTGGAAATTATGCAAGTAAATACGACAACTACCAGAGACTTTCCCATTCATTTCAGAAATCTCTATGAAGACATTTATATTTTATGATTTAAGTTTAGAGCCTGTTAAAGCACATACACAAAATAAACACTTACCAAGCTGCTGACATACAATGGCTTGTGTCTTTGTTTCATCCTTTCGGTCCAAAATAGACCCTACTGTCCCCTGTCATAATATACCAGAAATAGTTATTACTGTGTTCCTCCAAAATTAAAAGTAATTTACCTTGCTATTGTTTTCAGTATTAAAAAGTTAAAATGCAAAACAAGTTTAATTTGATGTATCTTTTGTACCTTCACCGATATCTATAAAACATAAACTCTTCCAAAAAAGCAACTGACCTTTGCAGCCTTGGGGATCTGGTCTACGTATTGAGGCTTGATAATAGCTTTCAGGTCATCTTCTAGAATCTTGGTAAAGTAATTCTGCAATTCAGATCCACGGAAGTAAGTCAAAATTTCTTGCCAATCAGGTGGATCCTAGAAATACACGTATAATGATCTGAATTTAATAACAGAACTGCAGAGGATGACTGTTACATAAAATAAAGCATGTATCTAAATAGAACACTTTGGCTTCTAACTTAAGATTGAAGATTTAATTTCAAATCAAGGTATGCAAACTTGTAACAGTTCAACGAAGTTTAGAATAATCAGCTAAGCAGCATCAACAGATTTTTTAAAACGACTTTTCGAGAGAAACATCAACTTATTGTTCCATTTATTTATGCATTCATTGGTTGATTCTTGCATGGGGATCAACCCTACCACCTTGTCGTATCTGGACAAGATTCAAAAATTTTTAATTAAAAAAGGGATTTCATCTATATGTAGTTTCTTAGCATTAATTTCACAAATAATCTTGAAAATAACTCTGAAAAAATCAAACATACACTCTACTTCAATTTTACAAGGAGGTGATACGTACATCATACTTTCCAAGGTTTGGCTTTTGCTTTCCTGCTAGAATTTTTAAAGCAGTTGACTTCCCAATACCATTAGTTCCAACTAATCCCAAAACTTCACCTGGACGAGGGATAGGCAACCTGTCAAAAGTATACAAAAATAATAAGACTCAGAATGAACTACATAGTATCAGAATAATGTACTTTAATACACTTGCACGCCACACACATCCCATTCAGCTAAGAGATATATGCAGACATTATTGGCTATTAGAAAAACACACAGCCACGATTAATTTAAACTGGTAATTGTTAGAAATGCATCTATGACAATATTACTCCAGGTTTTACTTATTCGATTTTCATTCCAAGTCCATTCTAAAGTAACAATTCCTTACAAATGAGGCCCAGTTTTAATGGATGGCAAAAACGCTTTGGTCAGAGCATCACAGCAGGTGCACCCTCACAGCGCTCTCACTCTGTCTTGTTGCCTGCATCTCCTCACAGGGAGAGAAGTGCCACATCACCCAGACTTGTCCCACTTCATGCTCCCGGCTGCCGTAGGCCCCTTCAAGCTGGCAGGTTGGGAAATACCTTTTCATTAGTTAAAGCTAGACTTTCAGTTTCAAAATATTAGTGTTCAGTAAACTGAAAATCTCAACGGACTCCTGTGATTTAACAATACATGTCCAAGTTCAGAGTAATATTCTCCGTAGATCGTGAGATTAATAGATAAATAAAATCAAAGACAAGTTTCCTTAACAGTCATTTTGGGAATAAGAGTATTATTAACAATTTCTCAGCCCCATTCATATATTAGAATCGCCTGGGAGCTATTGAAACTTCCCAGATGCCTCATGCAGAGATCTGATAGAACTCAACTGGGCTGAAACCTGGGCATCAGGAGCTGAACAAAGGATCCCCAGGTAATTCGAATGTCAGCCAGACAAAACGACTGATGCGTACAATATAATTCTGCATGTTACAATACTGTATTTCTCTTCAGTGCACAGAGAATACAATTTTTCCAGTTTTGCATTTCTCTGAAAATCCCAAGGGTATTTTATTTTTGACTGAAGTAAAGAGGAACGTTGACTTGAAAATATACCTGTGAAGTTTGAAGGCATTGGCACAATATCGATGTGTTGTTTCTTTTTCCAAGTTGCTTGGTAAATTGACAATTGATAAGGCGCCAAAGGGGCATTTCTGTTATTTAAAGTAAAGAATTAATTTTGTGTTAATTTTTAGAAGTATACACATAACTAAAATGGAGAAATTAAGAATTTTCTATAAGCAAGCTTCCAAACATGGGAGTTGCACAAAGATGTAACATATTTTTTCATTTTCTTTTCTTCTATATTTAAAAATTACAAGTTAAGTTTCTTGAAGGCCAGAATCATCTTGACTAATTTTGTAACACCCCAGCGCTTGCCATAATCTTAGACATTTAACGTGTGTCTAGTGCTTACTGAAAAACCTTATAGAACTTGGAGGTTCTATGTAGAACTTGAAGGTGTATTTTTCACACTACGTAGTTAACAGAAGGCTAGAGGCAAGATTATACCAGGTTATTGTGTACTATACTACAGTATATTCAGCCCACGATAAGTTTCTTCCCTCGACATCATTTCTTCCTGTCTGTATGCAGCCATTTCTCCCCTGTAAACTCCTTTAGGGCCATGGATTGTACATGTTTTGGTCTATTTATGCCCCAACGACAGCTAGCGCAAGATTTGGACGAGAAGGATTAATGTCTTTCTATTGTGATTTTTAACCATCCCATATGAAAAAGATGCTTCTTATTCCAACTGAGTAAATTCCCATTAAAAAGACTCACAGAAAAACATTCAAGTAACAACTATCAGATAAATGTCTATGGAACAAGAATGGCAAGAACAGGAGGGTCACTTAAGACTGGCAATGTAGCTATAAAAATTCACCAGCAGTACAAGGTAACTTAAAAAAAGGTACATCCCAGATATAAGCTCACATTTGAGATGTCCTGCAGAACTGTTTAGTGAGCTCAGCGACCAACTCGAAAGTCACTGTGTATAAAGATTTTAATGATTTACTGTTTTGTGACAAGAACATAGATAATTTAAAAATAACCAAATCTCTTGTTCTCTTTTTAAAAAGATTTTATTTATTTTTAGAGAGAGGGGAAGGGATAGGGACAGAAAAGGAGAGAAACATCAATGGTTGCCTCCTGTGTGCCCCCAACCAAGGGCCTGACCTGCAACCCAGGCATGTGCCCTGACTGGGAATCAAACCAGTGATCCTTTGGTTTGTAGGCCAGTGCTCAGTCCACTGAGACACAAAACTCTTGTTTTCTAACACAGTAATTACTATCCTCTAACAAAACTATTTATTCTTTTCATGAGATATTTTTCTGTTAATAAAGTTATCCTCGTTTATAGAATTCTTTTTATTTCATCAATGCAGGGATGTAATTTAAACTTCTCTAAGTCTACAAGGAAAAAGAACATCCATACTGTTCATATGTGGCATGCACTATACGTATCTTAATGTTCAGAGAGTACATATTGTCCCCACCCTCAAAGAGACTTATCACATTAGTATTTTTCAGCCACTGAAGTGCATACCCCAAGTTTTGGACCCTCATTATACAACAGCAGTAAAGAAAGAAAATAAGAGTTCTTTCTTCAGGGAATTAACAATATAATGTTCAAAATCAGATTTCTAGCACCCAGAACACTGTCTTTAAGAGATTAGTAAATATTTGATTGAAGAAATGTTTCTTGCTTATATTTTCAAAATAAGGGAAAACACTTTCAGGTACCATAATCTTTCTAGATACTTAACTCAGGATTCAGAAACCAAAGCAAAATACACATAAGCCTTTGTAGAACGAATGACAGGGTGATATGCATACTCTGGTAAAGGTTTTCTCTAAAATATACTATCTGCAAATACCTCAAATAGAAACTTCATTAACCACTTCCAAATAGCTTGCATAAATTTAAGTTGGAAATTTATCATCCTTAAGTCAAAAGCCCTACTCAAACTATTTAGTAAACTATTTGGGGTATTTCAAAAAATTACACTATTGGAATAAACTCAACAACAGAAGAATGACTACAGCAGAAAAGGCACTAAAAGATTAGGTTAAACTGATGAATTCTGGCTACGTGCACTACTAAACAAAGATCTGAAAAAAATGTACGTAATAAAACTCATGATTTTTTGTATTCATATTTCCAAAAAGTTTTGGTGAAGACATTGCTAGAGAATGTCCTTCTCTAAAAAAGGGTGAAAAAAAAAAAAAATAGAATTCGGTTCAAAATGGCTTTACAAAATTAAGTAATGGTGAGGACAACTCTTAAATAAAAACTTGGCGTAATTAAAAAGCAAAAATATTAATTATTGATATAAGCACAATTTTCCTAAATTTATATTCTTTATTCATTGCTTTATATTTTGCCTCTTTAAAAACCTTCACAACGTATTCAGAATTTTCGGATTACAAACTTGATCGGTAATAAAATATCACTTACCTTAATACAAATACCACAACCAATACAAAGAGTTTCAGAAATCCAAGCTATTTTGCTCTGGGGTGTAACCTCGATGCATAGTTTCCCTGGCAAAGGAAAAGATACTGTTATGAGGCAAGAGGGCAATGACTCTAAGAAGTTTGTTTTGTTTAATTTACTGCTGGGGAAAATTATGCTAGTAAAATTGTGGCAGATCCTAAAAGATTTTTAAGCTGACTGACCTAAATATTTAATTTACAAAATTGCCTTGGAAATGGTAATGTATACCAGAGAAAGTAACGAACTATGTTAGCTAGATCAGTGAAGTTCTAAAAAGGTAAGCAATCACCTAATATACAGGCAAAATTAAACCTTGTGTATACAGTGATATTACCAATTAAATTTCCAAACATCATGTGTAATAGATGGCATTTATAAAGTCTCTTTAAAGATTCAATAAGTCTATACCTCACTAGTACATTTAAAGTTAAATTACTGTAACACAGTTCTAACTACTACCAACAATTCATCAATTCTGAATTGTTGTGAATTTATTTAATCTTGAAAATATAGCAAAGCCTCATAAACAGTCATTCTTATAAATGACTTTAAAGAACATTATCAAATACAAACATAATGGCAATCCTTTTTCTATGACTTAGAATGATTATAGGATTTTGTACAACAGTGAGAATTTCAGTAACTTAAAATGCTGGTTTGATTTTATATTCAATAAACTTTAAAAAATTGATCGTAATACATTATCCTATAATTAAAAAAAAAAAAAAAAAAGAGAAACATATTGTCATAAAGCAATAAAAAATGAAGAATAGGCCCTGGCTGATGGTGGCACAGTGGATAAGACCCCGGCCTGCGAACCCAAAAGTCAATGGTTTGATTCCCCACCCAGGGCACATAACCAGGTTGCAAGCCAGGTCTCCAGCCAGGTCCGTAGCTGGAGGCAGGTGAAAGGCAACCATACATTGATGTTTCTCTCCCTCTCTGCCTCGCTCCCTTCTCCACTGTCTAAAAATTATAAATAAAAATACTTTTGGGGAAAAAAATGCAGAATAAAATCTGATCTTCTCTCTACATTTCAAAGAAACTAACAGCTAAAGTCCAAAGCACTACGAAGCCAACTCATTCCCTTTAAACCCTCTTACTCTCCTAAGATCAGCTTACCCATTCGAACCACAGGGCAACTCTTCTTGCACTCCTGCCGACATTTCTTAGGTTTACATTTGTCATGGTTGACAATAGCAATTCTTGTTAATTTATCTGCCATAATCCTAGGTGGGAATATCCAGCTCTTCTATTAAAGAAAAAATTGTAAAGTTATGGCACAGTCAATGAAGTTAATTGAGAAATAAGTCAGGTATAAAAGTTAGACAGGAGGACATAAATTATCACCATACTCAAGAAAGATGATCTGAATTTAAAAAACTAGTAAAAGTAATTAATTTAGTTAGGTTGGGAAGCAAAATTTACCACTGATGAACATATTTATACAAAGAAAAAATAACATCACCTTCAATAATCACAAAAAAAGATCTAGGAATCAACAAGACATACAAATGTCTTACAAATGAGGCAACTGTCAAAGTATCACTGAAAAACACAGAAGACACAACTACAAAATGACATGTTGTCTCAGCGTTTACAATAGAGAATAGTTAACCCTTGAAGGATTTCACCCTTGGCTAACTTTAACCCTCTTTTACACCTCCTGTCAGAGCTGTTGGTTCACTGTGTTCATTCACATCTCCTCCAGCCTGCCCGAGCCACGCATTCCTCTGATCAAACCCCTGGCCTTGTCATGACCAAGCCAGTACCTGTAATCCTCCCCTGACCTCCACTACAAACACTGGCGCTCACCAACCACCATTCTTATCTTTTCAGCTCACCCCTCTCGTACACAACAATGCAACTCTCTGAATTCCCCCATTTCTCAGACCCACTGTCACTCTCTCTTGGCTCAACCACATTTCCACCTTCTCTCAACCCTTCATGACTTCATTTCCATCTGTACCCACCTAAAATTCCACTGCCAATCATCTATCCCTTAACTATGATCCTAGTAAAATACAATTGTTCACCTGCACACATACCGCTGAAAATGGGTAGGGAACTAACAACAAAGCCATGCTTGACCAGTGTCATCTCAAGTGAATGACAGAGGCCAACCAGCAATCCACTGTCCCTGTTTCCAGGGCCAAGTCCACCCACAGGTTAAACGACATCCACTGGGGAAACTGTCTCAACAATTCCACCTCCTGTTTTTCACATCTTCAATTTTTCTTTCCACTGGCCCATTCCCTCAGTATCCACTCTACTGTCTGAGCCACCTTCCCGCATTGCTTTCCATCTTCTTTCTTTTGTAGCTAAACTAATTGAAAGAGTTGCCTATAGTTAAGTCTTAAATTGAAGACATTTAAAGAAGGGACATTAATATTGCTTTCATTTTTTTGAACAGCCCCAGCCATTACATTAAATGCTCTTCCTAAAAGAAACATAGGTTTTCAAGCTAAAATAAAAGAAACCTTTCGGTTCAAATTCAGTTTAAGAGCCTTTGGTTAACACTGACAAAGTATTCTTGCCAGGTAGCTGATACAGAATGAAGTCTCAGTACATGGGACAAATGTACTGCGGACTGCAACACAAATGCCATTATCATTAACGCCTAGTGAGCACTCCTGTGGAAGGGAGGATGAAAGGAAAATCAAACATCCTTTTGACAGTTCTCACTTTTATTGACTGAACCACCGCAACAGGCTTACGTAGTGTTATGATGTGGAAATCGGGTTTTGACTGTGGGAACTATAATGTAGGAACCTGTGGAGGGAAAATTAAAGGCATTTTGAGTTAAGGCACCACTCCCGATCACACGGAGTTTAAGATATAATTAAGGGGAAGAGGGTCTAGTCATCAAGGCGAAACACGCCCAATGCTGTAAAAGCACTGCCAAAAAACCCAAGGTGTTCATCTGGGAGATGACCAGAGGTAACCCCAGTTACATCCGGGTACACGTTGCTCTAGGAGAAAAGGAGAGCGAGGTCTGGCCATCATTTCTGTCAAGACTGGGGGGCATGGCGTCCAGATGTCATGGCTGATTCCAGAGTCACCAAACGGTACAAGAAGTGGCCCCGATCCCCCATAATCAAACACGCACATGGGATCGTACACCCATTTAACTCGGCCAGGGGAAGGACGGGGTCAACAGGGGGTGCTGCAAAGCGTGAAGGTGCCTTCTCGTCGAGAATGCTCAGCTCTAGGGGAGGCGCGGGGGGAAACGCGGACCGGGAGCGGTGGAGGCAGCACGGTAGAGATGACATCTAGGTCCTTTCTCGCAGCCTGTGATGGGGGTGGCCGGCAACAGCGGCTCAGCTGGAGCGGAAGCGCGACGCGCGGTGCCCCTGCCAGCGCCCGCGTGCCGGCAGTTCCAGCTGTCCCAGCCCACCCAAGCCAACTGCCACGCGCCGCTCCCTTCCAGGTCGCTGTCACCTGAGGCCTAACCAAAGATTCTCGGAGAACGTCCCTACCACCTTTAAATCGGGAAAGATCGCAGATAACGACCAAACCCCTCCGCGCCATCTACGTACCTGAAGAGGACAATCCCCTAGCGGAGGGGAGCACTGGGACCAAATCCGCTTTCGCCGTCACTCCTCAGCTTCACAACGTGTTCCTACGGCCTCCGGCCAAAATGGCGCTGCCCAGACGCCGCCTCGCGCATGCCGCAGGGACGTAGTGCGCGCACGCGACGGAGAGCTCCCCGCGCGACGGCGAGGGCTGACGTCATTGTGATGCGACGCCAAGGTACGTCATTGGGAAGCCGGGCTGCCGGGAGAAACCGAGTGGGAGTGGCGCGGAGTTGCTGGGAGCCCGGAAAGCCGGAGCGGCGGCGCGCAGGGGATCCGGGCTGTAAGTGCGAGAGCTGCTCCCGGACGTGGAGAATGGCGCTAGCGCAGCCCGTGCATTCTCTTCCCCAGCCTTGAGCAAGGTTTTTTCCGCTCCCAATCGTGAGGCCTGTGGGTCGCAGCGGAGCCTTAGCTTTGCCCATTTTAGCGCTTCTGGAACAGGTGACAGGCAGGATCGACAGAGTCTGGTCCAGACGCTGCCCACGCTGGCGTCGCCTCTTTAGTCTCATTTGCTTCTGAACCGTGTCGCCGGGAACCCAACCTTATACGAACTCCGTGTTTTATCCGCTTTGTGTCCGCCGGCATCAAGTCCGGCAGTTGAATTCTGCTCCAGGAGAGAAATGGGCCTTTTCTTTTTTAAAAAAAAAAACAAACCTTTATGACATTTTTAAACAACACAGGAGTTCAGCTTGTAATGCTGGTCCGAGGTCTAGACCTAAACTTGAGGGTGGCAAGTACTTTAGTATGTGATTGAACCTGTTTATTCATCCATTTATTAATTCGGTAAACCGCTAATTTAGCATTTAAGTTTTAGGCCTTTACGAATTTAACGGTCCAGTGGCTCTACTATTATTTAGTATCTAAGAGGGGTTCGGGGAACAACTGAGATCGAATAGGCGGGGTCAAGGAGACGGTATACAGGACTATTAGCCCAAGTGTATGACAGCATGTATAACGATGTCAGTAGCCGTAATCTTGCATTTCCAAGGCAGTTTTACATATTGTTCACTATCCAAAAACTTTTTTTTTTTTTTACATTTGCATAGACTTAACAAATTAACGAATGGTGCGAAAGATGAAGTAAACTTTTGGTTTAGAATAGGCCAGTTAGACCTTGAAGCCAATTTTCTGACTTTATCTTCTAGGATAAGAGAACATGTAAACGGAGCTTTTGACAGCTAGTGGGGAGATGTGGTTTTCCTCTGTATCGCTTAATGGGTAATTTTAAATAGAGACCAATGTTCGCTTATTTCCGGAATGAGTATGTCAGTCAGTTTTCTAGGGAAAATGTCATTTGGATTAAGAATTTTTACTCATACGAATAGAGAACAGCATAGCATTATAAAATTTTAGATCAAATCAATTTCTTTGACAGGGAAGGAAATAAAGCCTAAACCTGCTCAAAGTGTAGGCTGATTAAAGGAGAAACTGAAGCTAAAACCCTAATTTTGTGCCTTTTCTACACGCTGTCTTGCTTTTTGCACATGATATATTTTGGAAACAAACTGATTCCCAAGATTTTAAAAATTACAGTGGCTGAGTTATGTTAACGGCATTTGAGAATGGGTTGATTAACATCAAGGGTATGTTCAGGATTCATTTTGTTACTAAATTTTTATTTTTGCTTTTTTGTAAAAAGGTTCTCAGGTTCTGGTATAATGTGGGTATTCTTTTTCCCCCTACATAGAATATTTTTAAAATGACCACACCAAACAAAACACCTCCTGGTGCTGACCCCAAGCAACTGGAAAGGACTGGCACCGTACGGGAAATTGGATCCCAGGCTGTGTGGTCACTTTCGTCTTGCAAACCAGGTAAAGCAAAACAAAGCAAGCTGTTGGTGATAACTGCTTACGGTTTCCTGGTATTCTCGACTGGCTTTAGTAGTCTTTATATACTTTAATGCTAAAATAAATTTAATTGAGTTTTCATCTAGGATATATCTCCTCCCAATTGCTTTACTCTACTAGCCACTAGAGTTTAACTGCATCTGTCATAAATTCTCCTTTTTGTCTTTCCCTGTCTCTGCTATGATTCAGTTATTTGGTTAGCATTTTTTATTATTGTATTTCTGTATGTGGGATAAATGGGTGATACCTTTTTTGAATGATTACATATCCAAGTAACTTTAACTTACTCCTGGTTGGGAGAGAATTCTTTTTTTTTTTTTAATTTTGTTATATTACAGTTGTTTCATTTTTTCCCCCCTTTGCTCACCCCTGCCCCCCTCCCCCACTCCATCCCTTCTCCCATAGTCAGTCCCCACGTCCTTGTCCATGCCCATGAGTCATTCATGGAATAGAATTCTTGAGTATCAGTCCTTGGCTCTCCACAATTTCTGGATGCTATTTCACCGTTTTCCTTTTTGTCATGTTTCAAATAAGAAGGTCTGTGTCTGTCTTTCTGTCTTTCTGTCTCTCTCACTCTCTCTCTTCACCCCTCTCCCCTTTCTCTTTTTATTATGACTTGTTCTTTCTTTCTGGAAATGTTTACATTTTTTTCAACTTATTCTCAGCATTCAACACTTTTCTAGGATATGCCAGGATACATGTATAAGTGTTCTCATCTGTTTAACCAATTATTTGGTGAGAATTTTCAAACTGTAGACTCAAGCTCATAGAAAACTTTTCAGCTTTAGGAACTTTAATTATAATGTTATTGGTTTAGTAGTTGAGCTTCCATCACATTAAAACTCCTGTAGTCATCTTTCCAACCAGATCTCTTCTGTTTCTCCTTACAATACCTTTCTGTTTTTATGAGCAATTTGTTGAAATATAATTTACTTAGAATAAAACTCACCCTTTTTAGGCATATAGTTCTATGAATCTTAATAAATAAACATGCTCATTGATTTTAGAAAGAGGTGATGGGAGGGAGAGAGGGGGAGAATGTGTTGGAACTGTGAACAATGACAGCTCCACTGTACTGGTCAGTGGGAACTGTAGATGCCATTGAGTGAGCGCTTGTACTGTGTGGCCATCGCATTCAAAATGACTGAGCAAGTAGAGCAGTGAATGATCAAGTTTTTCATGAAGCACGAACATTCTTCCATGGAAACCATTAGGATGATTCAGAAGGCCGCAGCTACAGGCAGCTGGTGATTGGCAGCTTTATCATGACCACGCAGGCATCACTTCTGCAGAGAGGTTTTTTGGAGAAACATCAAATCACCCAAGTGACTCAGCGCCCCCTACAGCTCAGATTTGGTGCCCTGTGACTTCTGGCTTTTCTGAAAACGAAAATCACCTTTGAAAAGGAAGAGATTTCAGACTGACCATGAGGTTCAAAAAAAAAATAGGACAGGACAACTGATGGTGATTGGTAGAACTGTGTGAGGTCCCATGGTGCCTGCTTTGAAGGGGACTGAAGCATCATTGTCCTATGTACAATGTTTCTTGTATCTTCAATAATTGTCTCTGCTTTTCATATTCTGTGGCTGGATACCTCCCAGAAAGCTTATAGGTAGATAGAAATTTACATTTTGACTGTATAGCTCTTTAGCATGAGAATTCATTATCACTTGTGGTATTTCTAGGATTTGGCGTGGATCAATTACGAGATGACAATCTGGAAACTTATTGGCAATCAGATGGCTCCCAGCCTCATTTAGTGAACATCCAATTCAGGTAAAAGATTTTTTTTTTTAATTTAAATTTAGTTTATTAGCGACTTTGGTTATGAAATTGTATAGGTTTCAGGCATACAATTCTATAATATATCATCTGTATATTGTACTGTGTGTTCATCACCCAAAATTTATCTCTTCTTTACCCTCTGCTGCCTCCCACCCCTTCCCACCCCCTTACCCTCTGGTAATTGCCATACTGTTGGCTGTGTCTCAGGTTTTAGTTTTTTGTTTTTGTTTTGTTTTTGCTTAATTTTTTTCACGTTTTTCACCAGCCTCTCTAACCCCTTCCCCTCTGGAAGCTGTGAGTCTATTTGCTAAATCTGAGTCTTTCTATTTTGTTTGTTAGTTTATTTTGTTCATTAGGTATAAGTGAAATCATATGGTAGTTATTTTTACCTCACTGGCTTATTTCACTGTCGCAAAAGGTAAGATTCTCTTTTTTTCCTTCCTTCTTTACTTTCTTCCTTTTTTTTTTTTTTTTTTAATAGCTGTATAGTAGTCCACTGTGTAAATGTACCACAGTATTTTTATCCACTCATCTACAGATGTGCAGTTGGGGTGCCCCCAAATCCTGGCTATTGTAAGTAACACTGCAGTGCACGTAGGGGAACTTATGTTCTTTCAAACCAGTGTTTTGGGTTTCTTCAGGTGTATTCCCCAAAGTGGAATCAATGGGTCATAAGGCAGTTCCATTTTTATTTTTTTAACATAACTCTGTACTATTTTCCACGGTAGCTGCACCAGTCAGCATTCCCACCAACAATGCACAAGGGTTATCTTTTTTATCCATTGATGATAGCCATTCTGACAGGTGTGAGGTGATATCTCATTGTGGTTTTAATTTACATTTCTCTGATGATTAATGATGCTAAGCATCTTTTCACGTGTATGTTGGCCATCTATATTTCTTTGGAGAACTGTCTATTCAGGTCCTTTGTCCATTTTTCCATTGGGTTGTTTGGTCTTTTTGGTGTTGAGTTTTATAATTTCTTTATAAATTTTAGATACTAACCTCTTGTTGGATGTGTTATTGGCAAATATATTTTCCTATTCAGCGGGTTGTCTCTTCATTTTATTAACGGTTTCCTTTGCTGTCAAAATGTTTTAGTATAATGTAGTCCCATTTGTTTATTTTTTCTTTTGTTTCTTTTGTCCTAGGAGAATTATCAGAAAAAATAATGCTATGAAAGATGTCCAAATTTTACTGTGTATGTTTTCTTCTAAAACTTTTATGGTTTTGTGTTTTATGTGTAAGTCTTTAAGTCTGATCTTGTGTATGATGTAAGAATGTGGTCTATTTTCATATATCCAATTTTCAACCCCAATTAATTCATAGGCTATTTTTACCCCATTGTGTATTCTTGTCTTCTTTATCAACTATTAATTGACCATAAAGGAGTGTTTATGTCTGGGCTTTGATCTGTGTGTTTGCTTTTATGCCAGTACCAGGCTGCTTTGGTTACTGTGGCCTTAGCCTTGGGTGTCGGGTAGTATGAGTCCTCCAATCTGGTTCTTCTCAAGATGGCTCTGGCTATTTGGGGAGTTTATGGCTGCATGGAAATTTTTGGTAATTCTGTTTCTATGAAATATGCCATTGGTATCTTGACAGGAATTGCATTGAAGCTATAGATTACTTTGGGTAATACGGACATTTTAATGATGTTAATTATTATCAATGAACATGGTATATGCTTCCACTTATTTGTGTCTTCTTCAGTTTCTTTATTTAGTGTCCTTTAATTTTTCAAGGATAGGTCTTTTACATTCTTGGGTAAATTTATTGGTAGGTTTTTGTTTTGTTTTTCATGGAATTATAAATGGGATTTTTTAATATCCCTTTTTTATAGTTCATTTTTTATATGTAAAAATGCAGCTGATTTCTGGATATTTGGTATACTGCATCTTTACTGTATTCATTTATCAGGTCTAGTTTTTTAGTAGAATCTTTAGGGGTTCTTCAGGTAATACATTTTTGAATTTTTCAATTTGTGTATGCTCTAAGTTGTCAAAGAAATCCATTTTAAGCAAAGAGGGGAGCAAAAAGGGGATGGATGTAATACAACAACAATAAAATTAAAAAAAAAAAAGAAAAAAGAAATCCATTTTATTTGCCTAAAGTTTTAAAAATATAGAAATTATAATGAGATGCACTTAGCTTTGCTTTTGATATGCCTCAGACATTTTTCATGAACTAGAATGTGTTTTAAATATACCATGTCTTATCCGTATGAATTCTTTATAGTACCTTACAGTGTTTCTTTTACATAAATATATATTTTTTGAAGATTTTATTTATTATTTTCAGAGAGAAGGGCAAGAAGGGAGGAAGAAAGGGAGAGACATCAAAGTATGGTTGCCTTTCACCTGGCTCCAGCTACAGACCTGGTTGGGGACCTGGCCCGCAACCTGGTTATGTGCTCTGGCTGGGAATTGAACCAGCGACCTTTGTTTTTGCAGGTTGGCATCAATCCACTGAGCCACACTAGCCAGGGTTCACAGATACTTCTTAAATATACTTTTCTGTATGATTTATTTCAGAAAACTATGCTTTGCTTATAACCCAATGCAATGACTAATGCATTGCATTACGTACACCTACAGTGACTGACATTGGGGAGAATAATTTAGAATCACTAAGGGTATGTTTAGTTTTGAAATACTTGCTTTTTGGGGGGAAAGGAAAACAGCTATGTTTATCAATTGTTTTGAATTTTTTAATGGAAATCGGTTAACTTGATTATCTTGCTCCCCTTATGCCATCTATTTAGTGGGCTCTCTGGTCTGTTACGGTTAGTTGGTTATCTCATCAAAGCAGGAAAGCAGCGGTAGGCAACGTGAAATGACTGGCTTTAGCTTTTCTAACTAAACCTTATCTTACGAGACTAGGTGGTGGGCAGGGGTCAGCCAGTGGACTATAATATGCCAACTCCTGTCTTAGGGCATTAAATATGTATACACCGGAAATAAAAACAGCAGCTAATACACTTTTGAAAAGACTTAAAATGCCAGATACTTTGCTAAATGTCTTACCCACTTACTCATTCTTTTCACTTAACCTTTACAGCTATTTTTCATCTTTATTTTGTAGTTTGAGAAGCAGAAACTTAAATAAATTAACTGAGTTTCCCAGAGTCACACAGCAAGTGAGTGGAAGAATTGCAATTCAAACACAAGTACCTTGACCCCAGAGCCTGTATTTTTAACCATTATACTGTATAGCCTGGGTAAATAGCTTCTCTGTGACAACACAGGCTATTGCTTAAAAGTTGTATGAGTGTCCTAATTTAATTGTATTATATTAGGAGAGCAGGGTTTTTCTAGCAAATACAGTTTTATACAGAAGACCAATGTATTGCACAGATAATAATAAAAATTATCTATTGAAGTAATGAAGCCCTGGCTGGTGGCACAGTGGATAAGGTGCCGGCCTGGGAACCCAAAGGTTGTTGGTTCGATTCCCAGCCAGGGCACATAATCAGGTTGCAAGCCAGGTCTCCAGCCAGGTCTGTAGCTGGAGGCAGGTAAAAGGCAACCATACATTGACGTCTCTCTCCCTCTCTGCCTCTCTCCCTTCCTCTCTCTCTAAAAATAATAAAATATTTTTTTTTAAAAAGGAAGAAATAATGAAGAACAGAAGAACTTTAAGGAAATGTTAAAAAAGTTCAACTGGCTTGCCTTGTTTTAAAGAGAAAGGTAGATAGTTTAACAGTGGAGATAAATAAAAAATTTTTAAAAATCAGTATTTCATCCACTTGAATGAGAATATTGATAGTCATAAATGCCGTTGTCATTTGAACAAAAAGTACTTTATAAATTTAGTAAGATCACATTCACACATACATACCAACACACGTACGTATACTTTATAATTTTGTAAAATTTTAAATTCCTTATAAAATAAGAGTTAACAGATGAACACTAGGACCTGTCGCATCATCATCCTACAGTTTCTGCGCTTAGACATCTTTGTAAAACATACTTGTGCAATTATTGAATAATTAATTGCATTTCCCCTTATTTTTAAAAGTTGGGCAAATGGGAAAAAATCAAAGTGCTATGCCACTTAAAAATAATGGGTACTAAGCTTAATAAATTAAGACAATTATGAGTGTTAAAAATCATTACCTCAGCCAGATGTTATTGGACTTTACTGGTCAGTTACACATTGAATATGAATGAAAAAACAAAATTAAAGGCAATACTAGAAACTTATTGTCAAAGATTATGACTAAAAGTAAAACATGTGGTATAATTTAGAATTGGGTAACTGTTTGATCTCTTGGGGAGTCAGCTTTCATGTCTCTGTTATGTAAGCCCAGCGTTAAACTTTCTGCCACTTGATTTTCTGTGTGTGTTCATTAATACGTTGTGTACTAAAGAAAGGACTTTATATATTGAAAACAATGTTACAAGTAAGCTTGAAAGAACTTCAGTCTGGATTTTGTATTTTCTTAAAATCAAACAAAATATTTATCTCCTTAGATATTCTCCCCTCCACAGGAAAAATAAGCAACTCATTTCTGGTAGCAATTTCTCAGCTAACTGAGCATGTAGATTTTAGAAATAATTAGCATATATTAATGATGTGTCAAGGTGGATTTGTAGTGCACAATCACAAAACAGTGTTTATTTTCAGATCTCATTGCTGCTTTGAATCAGGAGCAAGTTCTTTCTTTGGGTAAGAACTCAGTAAGCTGTAGGTATGACCATTTTGGCTAATACATACAGTTCTCTGTTCATTTCAAATGGCAAAAGATAGATTAAAAATGAAAACATTCAGTTCTGGCTAATAGTGAAAGCCTCAGACTTGTCTTAGGTTCTTGTAATGTTTCTTTTTCTCCCTAAGGTTGAATCTGTTATAAATGGAAGAAGGAAGGTGTGGTTTGCTTCTCTTTCCCTTCTTACTTTTATTTGGCTTCTCCCATATTCTTAACTAATTTGTGAACTCTTAAGGCCTGCTAGTATGAACATGAAGAAGGAAGGTTCCTAATTGCCAGTTCTATCTTGGTGACCTAGCTTTGGTGCTGTTTGTATGTGGCTCTCTGTTTAAAGCCAGTTATCTTACAGATGCTTTTTTTGTTTGAGAGAATGTTTCCATGGTTCCTCAAATGCTTCAGTGATTCACCTGTAATTCTCTTGATGAGGATGCATTCTTCACTTACTCCTTCCAAGTCCCCAGGCCTTTGGTGATAACTCTGGCTTCCTGCTGAGGATTGTTCAACCTTACTGGCCAGAAACTCAGATAACCCTTTAGGGAAGCAGGTTGATGAAGCTCCTGTCTCTTCCTACTGTGCCTAACACTTTTGGTGAATAACCGTTGGGTTTTCTCAAATGTTGTTTCTGCATGTATTTAAATCTATAGTTTCTCTTCTTTAGTCTGTTGAGATGGTGAATTTCAGTGATTTTTTTAATTGGAAAATACATATAACAGTTAACACTTTTAAGCATATGGCTCAGTGTCATTAAGTATATTCACATGTTGTACAACAATCATCACTATCCATGTCTAGAACGTTTTGCCATCCAGAACTGAAAGTGTGTAGTTAGTGAGCAGTAACTCACTGCACTCTCCTGTCCCCCGCCTCTGGTCACCACTGTTCCACTCTCCTGTCTCTTTACTTTGTTTATATCTATCAATATTGACCATTTGACATCTTTGGGAAAATGGCTATTCAAATTCTTTGCCCACTTTTTGAATGAAGTTTTTTGCTTTCTTATTGTTGAGTTTTAGGAGTTCTTTGTGTTCTGGATATTAATTCCTTATCAGATATGACTTGCAAATGTGTTCTCCCATTCTGTGGGTTGCCTTTTTACAAAAGTTTTTAATTTTGATGAACTCCAGTTTATTATTAATTTTGCCTGTGACTTTGGTGTTATATCTCATTGATTAGTTATAATTGTTATATTTTATGATGTTATTGTTAATCTCTAGGCTTTATGAATTAAACTTTATCATTGGTAAATGACTCCAATTACATAATGGTCTACTTTATATTGTCTCAGATTACTGATAATCTATTCACTTTAATGAGAATGAAAGCTTTTATTTTCTATGCTCCTCTTAGAAGAATTTCTATAGCTATGTTACTATGTTCACTGTCTTGTGCTATTTAAACTGCTATTAATCCCATCTAATGAATTTCTTATTTCAGATTTCTTTTTTCATATCCAGAAATTCCATTTGATTTTTTCTTTAAAGATTTTATTTATTATTTTTAGAGAGTGGGGAAGGGAGAGAGGCAGAGAGGGAGGGAGATATCAATGTATGGTTGCCTTTCACCTGCCTCCAGCTACAGACCTGGCTGGGAAGCAAACCAACAACCTTTGGGTTCACAGGCCGGCACCTTATCCTCTGTGCCACCAGCCAGGGCTTCCATTTGGTTTTTTAAATATCTTATATCTCTTCTCATTTTCATATATATTTTTTTTTAATCTTTGAACAAATTTATGGCAAGGCGGTATTTTCCAGTGTGCTCACAGCATTCTTTCCTATTGCACATGTTCTTCTGTAACTTTGCTGTTGCCCAGCCAATAGATGGCATCTACGTTTCCCCTTCCTAAAGCTGATCAGGCCTCTGTGCGTTTCTTGCTTCATACCGTCTGGATCTTATGATCCTGTTATTTCTGAGGCTGGGTCATAAAAAGCAATGGAAATTCTTCCTTGTTTCACCCTGGCTGGTGCTGCTCAGTGGATTAAGTGCCAGTCTATGAACCAAAGGATTGTTGGTTCAATTCCCAGTCAGGGCACATGCCTGGGTTGCAGGCTGGTCCCCGTTGGGGGCGTGCAAGAAGCAACTTATCACACACGTCAATGATTCTCTCCCTCTCTTTTGCCCTCCCTTCCCCTTTCTCTAAAAATAAATGGAAAAAAAATCATTTAAAAATTCTTCGCTGTTCTCTCTTTTATGTTAGTCTCTCCCTTCATGTACCTGCTATGACAAACCCACATCAAATGGGGACGCCCGTAAAGAAAAGAGCCGAAGCCCATGCCAGGATAAGCTCCCAGCTGACAGCCAGCACGGACTTGCCACCGCGCTAATGGGCCGTCCTGGAGGCGCGCCTTCAGATCTCAAGTCAGGGTGCTACCCCTGACGTGCCAGGGACCCAGCCTTCCCGAACCCTGCCCAAATGCTGATTCATAAAGACAATAGTGACTATCTTTTGAAGCCACTAAGTTTTGAGGTGGTTTGTTATACACCTGTAGGTAAATTGTAGGTAGATATTTATATTTTCTTTAAGTCCTTATCTTTTAATTCTAGCATCTCTATCTTTTTTATATCTGCCTTTTATTGGCTGATTTTCCCTTATTATATAGGTCACCTTTTTCTGCCTCTTGGTAGTAATTTTTGATTGGATGTTGGATATAGTAAATTTCACCTTGCTGAGTGCTGGATTTCTTTTTAAGAGGATTAAACTTCATTTTGGCAGGCAGGTGAGTTAAAAATCATTTTGATCTTTCGAGGCTTGGTTTTCAAGCCTTTTTACAGTGAGTCTAGAGTACTCGTTAGAGTGGGGTAGCTGGCTTTTTGTGATAGGATAGGTAGTGAATGTTTCTGGCCTTGCAAACTGTTTTATGCTGTTCCCACTGCTCCACTTGGCCACTATTGTGAATTTCTGCGGGGCCCACCTACCCATTGATCTTAACCATTCACCTGAGCATTAGTGTGTTTAAGTCAGTGAAATGAAGGTGACACTAGTGTCTGTGTCACAAGGTTGAGGAGTAAAAGTAACACACATAAGCCATTACTTCTGGGCTGGACACAGAGTATTCACTTGCTATTTGCTGCGGTTGCCCGTTTCTACAGCGATTGTAGTGTTACTATTCTTTGCCTTTCTAACCTTGCCCTGATTATCCTGTAGGTTCCAGTGACTACGTTATCCTGAATTTTATAACTTGGAGATAAAATTATTCTGAGCAGAAAGCCTGGTTCTTTAGATCTGCTTTCATGAAAGAAGTTCTTGAGAGTAATCTTCATGGTCTTTGATCTCTCTGCAATAAGAAAGACCTTTCATGGCCTGCTTAGGGCTCATCAGGGAAAAGCTGTTTTGTGTCCCTTCAGAATTTCCTCTCTTCCTTCTCTTCCTCTCCTGCCTCCTTCTTGGCCCTGCAGAAGCAAACAGAGGCTTGATACCTCTGGCCTCTTTTGAAAACTGGTAATGGTATTTATCCCGTCAGCAGTGCCCGGGTATTGAGTGTTTTACATCTTCATCTGTCTTTATTATTTGAGGGAAAGTCCTTAACTTTCCCCGTTCCTTTCTGATGAATAGCTCAGGCTACACAAGTTTGGTCCCCTCACTAAGAGCTACAGATCCCCTGCTGTTTTTATGGGCTGACTTTTGACACAGACTACTTCTGTTCAAGGAGCTCATTGTTGTTAAGTTAGTGCCAGTTTATACCAGAACTTAACTTTTAAAGCAGGTTTAAATGGACTTCTTAGTGGTATTTTGGTTGATGTTTAAAAATTGTCTGATTTTTTTCCCCTAATGACCAAAATAACACATCCTAACTATAAAAACTTTAGAAAACAGAAATCATAAGGAAGAAAATTAAGACCTCCCATCATTCCACTTCACCGAGATAGTCACTTTTACTGTTTTTGGGTGGTTTTATGCAGGTCTTTCCTATACGTGTACATGCATACACACACACACACACAGAGTCACATATATATGTACGTAAGTATGTTTATATTCCTTCAAAATATTTTCTTTCCCCCCAACATGCAGTCCTTCTGTATGTATTGTATTGTAATCTGCTTTTTTCCCTAACTATGTATCTGTGTGACTATTTTAAATAGTTGTGTAGTGTTTCATTGAATTATTATATTATAATTTACTTAACTAATTCCCTACTAAGATGGATATTTAAATTTTCTATTTTCTTAGTAATTTAACCACAGGGCAATAAATATTTTTTTAAATCTGTTTTTAAGTAGTTATATTATCTTTTAATGCATTCTTAGAAATTGAATTTGTGGACCTACTGACTGGCTATGAAAATACCCTTTTCTAATAAAATCTGGGTATTTTCAGTCATTTTACTATTTTGCAATGTGATAACAAAACTAGTGTCTGTTTTAAGTTCTGTTTCTTTGACTATTAGAGACTGAATATATTTTTGTTTTTTTGGTCACTTGCATTTTTCTGAGATCAATTTTCTGTTATACAGACTTTGCTCACATTTCTTAACATGTATACTTTTAAAACAGAATTTTATTTTTTGCATTAAGGAATAGATTATACTTTCTATTTTTTAAAAAGTGCTTTTTCTTTGCTGGACTTCATTTCTCACTCAGCTGGTTATTTTCAAGTATTATCATAGGAAATTAAGTACTTAATTAGTGAAAACTAAGCTTGTTAGAATAATTTCTTTATCTAAAATGCACATGAAAAGGGCTAACATCCATTATGCTTGTTTACACTCCAAGGGGTCTGTTTTGGCTTAACTGATTCTTTGTTGCCATCTTGTTCTTGACCATGTTCTAGATACCAGATGCCTATGTAAATAAAATGTGTATTTATATTCTTACGTGTTCTTATTCTCATCATTGTTAAAAAACAGTGAAAGTGTTCATTTAAACACTTCTGTTAGCAAACAATAATCTTTAAAGTCAGAAGATGTTTTGGATATAATCTTTCCATATGATATAAAGGTCATGTTATGTTGTTTTTACTGTACTGCTTTTAGAAGAAAAACAACGGTGAAGACATTGTGTATTTATGCGGACTACAAATCTGATGAAAGCTATACTCCAAGCAAGATCTCAGTCAGAGTAGGAAATAATTTCCACAACCTTCAAGAAATTCGGGTAATTTTTAAAATTTTAAAATATATATTGTTATCCTGTAACTCAGGCTCTTTTGAGAAAAGTCACATTGAGAATTAAATGAGAGATTAAGTGTTATACAGGGGTGAGCAAAAGTAGGAAAACAGTCTTTTATATAAAAATAATACAATAATAAATAATAATAAAAGAAGAAACTGTGTTTTATGTACTTACAACTATAAACCTCCTTTTGCCGAAAGCTGTATATAAAATTGTTGGCATTTAAGAAAACATTTTTAATTTTGATAATATTTAAAATTTTTTGAATTCTAATTGTTACCTTTATTATTTTTCAATATTTTATTATGGAAGTTTTCAAGCATGCAAATTGAAATACGTGAAACACTAGAAACAAATTTCTCATTTGTGGTATGTGTGGCCTATATTTGGAATGTTCACTAGATGTCACTGTTGTCCTTTACCTACTAGGTTTGTAGTTAAAAAGTTTAAGACTTCAGTCTTGGTTGCACTAGTTTTTCCTAGAGAATTCTTTGATACGTTTTTGGAAATGTGCATCTTCATACATGATTTCTCGATTTATGTGCTAAGTGTGTGTTCTCTGTTCTGTTGTAAATTGGAGTAACTTTAAATGACATTTGGATCATTGTGGAATACTTTTAATTTAGTCTTTGCTTCTATTATTTCAGTGCTAAAACATTCGCCACATAGAATAAGGGCTCTTTTAGGTAGTGTCTTAATTTTATTCCAAGTGTGTTTATATTTCTGTGTAGTGACCACATAGCCTCATGAGACCAGTAATACTAAACATTACCAGGTGATAATGGAAGTTGTTTTCCTGAAAAACTTAATGAACATGCTGCTTTTCTGCCACAGTTCTCACTAAGGAGCCGTAATTCTTATGTTTTGCTTTAAAATACTAGCGCTGCCTTTGCAGCTCATGATACAAAGGCTATTTCATCTTTTAATTCTACATCTTTATATGTGATTTATTTTATTTACCTTTTTCCCTTTATAAGTTGAAGAAGTAAGAATCTCATAGCATTCTGTTTTTTAAGGAAAAATAAGATCATGATTTTATTTATTACATTACTTCTCTATAAGATTGAAACTGTTATTTTTTCGCATTATCTTTTTTTCTTCTAACTCAGATAATAAGTGATTAAAATAATGTGAACTTTGAGGTTTTGAGTCATCATTTCATTAGTTATAGGACTGATTTAACTGAGTGGAAAATCCAACTAAGTCTTTTTATATTTTTCCATGGATGCTTGCCCACTGGAGGGTGTAGTGTGTATTGGAGTGTTTTAATAGGTTTCCTTTTTTACTAGAAATTATAGATATGTTTACTTGAAATACTCTAAAAACCTGTAGTTTCTGTAGTTTTAATAGATTTGAGTAGTAACTAAAAAAAAACTTAGCTCAGGGTAAGAAAAGCTAATGGCTATGCTATTTATCCAAAAATTATTCTTTTTCTATCATATGTTTTCCTTCATGTCAGTTCTGAAGCATAGATTTATATCTAATTCTTTCACCTTTGTTGAAAAATGTCAACAGAGAGATCAGGCCCTTTCTTTACTATTCTAGAATGCATATGTTAACTTCTAGATATGAGAAGGGATTTAAAATGGAAGTGAAGTTTATATTTTCTGCTTAATGATTATAAGATACTACAACTAGTTTTGGCCAAATGGAACATTTTTGACACTAAATATAAATTACGTTATGGTGCTCATTCTACTTTCTTTATTTTTTTAATTTTTAAAGTTTTTTTCAAAATTATCCTATACAAATCAGAAGTTAACAACCTGAGGACATTTTGTAAAATGTTTATAATTTATTTCTTCTACTCAAGACTATTTCTAAATAGAAGCAAGATTTAACTTGAGGGCTATGTCATTATGTTTTCAGAATACATTATTTCAGTTGTGTTACTTTTATGCAGTAAGTCTTGCTCATGTGTTCAAGATGATATTCAAAAGAAAATTTAAAATAAAGACATAAATGCTTGAAAATAATTTACACCATTATATTTTAGCATTATGTTTTGGTGTAATGTTATTCTTTTCCTTTGCTCTCAAAAGGAAAAATATATGTGAAGGAAAATTTGTGTTATTTAGACTGAGGAACCAAAGAATATTACTACATCTTAGATGTGACTATTTTAGCATTTTAGAAAACATTTCCAGGTAAAGTTCAAGAAAACCTAAAGTTCTTTTTAGTGCTGACGATGTACAGTTACCCCTCAGCATGCCAACTCCACCCAATCCAAAACCCACAGACGTTCACATCCCTGATAGAAAGTGGGGTGGCATTTTCACATGACTTACGTACCTTCTCCTGTATACTGTGAATCATCTCTAGATTACATATAATACCTAATGCAACGTAAAGGCCATGTGAATAGCTGTTGTACTGCGTTGTTTAGGCAATAATAACAAGTCAGAACTGCTGTACATGTTCAGAATAGAAGCAACCGTTGTAGGCCTAACTACATAGTACATGTTAGCAACGTAACATTTTCCCCCCAAATATTTTGATCAGCCATGGTGGGTTGAATCTGCAGATATTTTAGATACAGAGAGCTAATCATGTTTTTCTTTTAAAAAATGATTGCGCAAATATATGTACTTAAATGTAACATTGAAGTGGTGCGTTAGACCTACAGGCACAGCTCTCACAATTATTTCCACACAGTTCTATGAAAAGCAACTTGTTAACTCGAGTAATGGCAAGCAGATATTTCCAGCATATGTGAAGGTTGTCCTTTGGGTCATTGTTAGGCTGAGAAGATGGCAACAAAGGCTCTGTCTCTATCAGATCTTAAAATCCACTTATATTTACTTTCTTTTGAGGGGCCCATTTTAAGCGACTTGAAACGCATAGAGTGGACTGATTTAGGCAGGATCTGCAAAGATAAATTGGTTTGAATGTTTAATTTTTGAGCCTTTGGGGGAAAAATATTTTTTGTTAAATTTAGCTAAAAGAAAATATTTTTTAACTTTAGTTATTATAACTAACTTTAGAACATCTTTTAAAATATATAGAATGCTTTGGTGTGATGCACATAATTTTTAGGCCACAAATGTTATTCACTCTTATCCCTCACTTAAAAGTGACATACGCAGTTTAAAAATTCATAATTCTAATGCCTTATTTCCAAAATGGAGTTGAGATAACTGCACTTGGGCTCTATTTTCTTTGAAACGAAAGGATTTTGCACAATGCAATATCTAAATGTTAATAAGAGAGAAATATTCTGGTATCTCTTAGACCATAAACTTAAACGATAGATTTTTGAAGAGATGTAGTCTGGCAATCCCATACAAGGTGAATTCTTGCTTTATTTGGTAAATAGTTATTTAGGGCTTGCTAAGTGCCTGGCACTGTCCTGGGCACTGGAGATACGGCAAAGACCATCATTGTTTTTGCCTGTAAGCACTTTATAGTCTGATGGAAGAGACAGGCAAATAAATCTTAACAATTAAATAGTAAATACATATAGAGGCTATGGGAAATGCATGGAATATCACAGCAGTGGCTTAAAAAGTTTTCCTACTAACACTGCTAACTCTTAATGATAAATATAAACTAGGGTCATTCTAGGGTCATTCTAAAAGGGGGCACAGCACACAGAAAGGTGTGGGAGCCTGAGAGTGTGGCTTAATGAAAAAACTGCAAGTAACTCAGTGATTCAGTTCGCCTGGAAGCTGGGTGGGTGGGAGGAAGGGGCAAAGAGACTAGAGGAAGTATTTCTACATTCAGCACATTTATTGGGATAGTAACGTGGCCTCTGTATGTTAGGAGGTTACATTCTTGCAGGGAATACATACATAATTGTTACAGTGAAAATACATAGGCAAAAGTCCGTGTGCTTATTGTCAGACTTCTAGGGGGTTTAGACTTTAAATGAGGAAACAGTGATAAAATTCAGTCTTAGGAATGCTGGGGCTAGAGCAATGTGAAGACCAGGTAGGTAATACCCAGGTGAAAAATGAGAAGATTTTACCAAGATTGTTGGTTTTGCTACTGTGAGCTCAAGAATAAGGGAGAATCAAAAGGATTTGTGACTGATTGCTACCCTGGGGTATCCTGGAAGTATGGGTAGGGGGATTCAAGTAGGTAGAACGGGACATCTAGAATTCTTTGCAGGCTTGGCAACTGGTTGAATATTACCGTTAAACAAAAGTAAAATACTGAGTTAAGAAATGTTGGGAGTGGGAACAAAGAGAAAGGGTAAGCTAATGAGATTAATTTTGTGGCTGATTTTGGTTTCTTTTCGATAGAGGGCTTTTCAGTGTGTAATTAGGTGTATAGTTCTGAACCCAAGGAAGACTTGAGAGAAGAAGTCTAGGTTAGAGGAACAGATTTAGAAATGAATCATCAAGGTGTAAGGAGAAGCTAAGGTGGGAGTTTTGATTCATTCAGGGAGCATGTATAGTAGAAAAGAAGAATGCCAGTGCTGGAGCTATGACAATGCATGAAGGGTAGAAAAAGATTATCCAGTGAAAAAAGCAGAAAGGTGGGTGGGTAGGGGAGGTAGAAGAGTTAGGTGAGGGGGGCAGATAAATGGTGACAAGAGACTTGACTTTGGGTGATGAACACACAATGCAGCACGCACAAGGTGTATTCTAGAATTGTACACCTGAAACCTATATAATTTTATTAACAAATGTCAGCCCAATAAATTCAATGAAAATTTAAAAAATATAAAATAACCATACTAAAAAGAATAAGTAAAAAGCCTAGAGGAACTTCCATAGATAAGAAAATCACAGGTTGCAAGCCAGGTCTCTAGCCAGGTCCGTAGCTGGAGGCAGGTGAAAGGCAACCATACATTGATGTCTCTCTCTCTCTCTCTCTCTCTCTGCTTCTCTCTCTTCCCCTCTCTCTAAAAATAATAAATAAAATCTTTTAAAAAGAAAAGAAAATCAAGAGAATACGATGTCATAGAAGCTGAGAATGGTCAGGAGTATCTATTTAAGGACCAAAACATTTTCTTCAGTTGTAGTTGTTTTAATAGGCAATTTAGTTAATGAAATTCTGAACTAAGGCAGTTCTTGCAGGTAGTTTAATCACCCTTCAGAGTAATAGTTTCTAAATTTATAGATTAGAGACTAACAAGATTATTTGTTTTAATAACAGGAATTCCGACTTTTCCTACCATAGTATTGTGCCAAGTAAGAAGATTCTGAAGGGGATTCCAGTTTCCTAATACTTCAAATGAAAGGTTTTGCACTGCTGATGTATACTTTAAGTACACTTTGAAGTTTGAGGTTTCTTTCAAGAGCATCATGCCGTCAGGTTGCTTTTTCAAATACCCTTTCTCAGCAGTTGTGGAAGAACTGCACTGTTTCTTGTAGGCAGTGTGTGAGTAGTAACAAGAACAGAAAACAAAATGAACAAACTATTTAACCCGTGGCAGAATGCAGTAGAAGTATGTACTTAACAAAGGTTAAATGACATGGTTTTAGAGATACAGATTATCAGCCCATTTGATATGAAGAGTATCTACTGAGCAAGTATGGCCACTTGACCAGGGCAGGAGCTGGCACTTGGCTGAGAACTGGTGCACTGTCGGAAACAGGAAGCGTTTAACGAACACCCATGGGCTTGCCACTGACCTGAAGGCTGCCTGGGCACGTTCCACTCCTCCTTTCAGAAAAAAGTTTGAAATATTTTAATTTTGATAAAAAGACATAATATTTACCATCTTGGCATTTTTAAATTCAGTAGTGTTAAGGATAGTCACGTTATCTTGTAACAGACCTCCAGAACTTTCTCATCTTGCAAAATTGGAAATCTGTATCTATTAACAACTCTTCTGTATTTTCCCTTCCTCTCTGACTGTGCACCCACTGTTCTATTTTCTCTTTCTGTGAATTTGACTACTTTAGATACCTTGTGTAAGTGGACTCACAGCATTGGCCTTTTTGTTACTGGCTTTTTTCACTTAACACAGTTTCCTCAAGGTTTATTTTGGTTGTAGCATGTGACAATGTTTTTCCCCTTTAAGGCTAATTCATTTTCCACTGTATATAAAATATACCACATTACGTTTATCCATCCATCTGTTGATGGGCACTTGGGTTGCTTCCATCTCTTGACTTTCGTGAATAGTGAATGGTGCCACCCACATGGGTGTGCGGAATCTCCCTGAGACCCTGCTTTCAGTTTGTTTGGGTGTATACTCAGAAATGGGGTTGTGGGATCATGTGGTAGTTCCGTTGTTAATTTTTGCCTCTGCCAGAAATATGACTCATAAGGGATAGACTAGTTAGTTGGGTTTCTTCCTATAGAAACCTTTGATTGAGTCTTTATTCTTGGCAGCTAAAATAGCCCTGATGAGAACAGTAGTAACAGCAAAGTCTTGCTGAAAACCACCTGCTGAAAAATTGTATCGTAGTTTTAAAGTATATCTTAATTGGAGTGAGCCCACTCAGGACTTCATTTTTTTTCTTTACCTCTTATTTTATATGTGGAAAATGAAGAATTAATCATCTTCAAAGATTAGAGGCAAATAATTGATTCTTTTCTTTTTGGTGAGACCAATGCTGTGTTTGGAAGAATCAGCATGACAGTTTTAATTTAGATTCCATAGACCATCATAGAATTGTATGCATTACTGTGTTCACCGTTATTTGTGTTTTTTGTTACCACTGCTATTTATTAAGCACTTTCTACACACATGTCACTGTGCTAATAATAAGCAGGCAATACTCACTGTTTCATCTCACCTCTCCAAAGCGCAAGTGGTGCTCAGATGGAATTTCTATCCCTACTTACACTCAAATAAAGCTGAGACTTAGCAAGGTTACATGAACTTTCTGCTTTACAGCTGGCTTTTAACATGAGTGTTAGAGCTCAAGAAACTTTAGAGGTAATGGAACACTAGAGTTCATGTCCATTGTTGCCCATTGTACTTTTGAAAGGGAAATCAGAAATCTAGATCTGAATGTGAAATTTCCCATTTTTTTAAAACATGTTGGTTAAATGTAGTATGTTCACAAACTAACTAAATGTGGCCAAGGGCTACCAGTTGACAACTTATAATCAAGTACAGAGAGGCTAAATGAGCTGTCCATTGTCACACAGGAAGTCACTGGTATAGCCAGGAATCAACCTGCAGTACACATTCCTTCAGTATTTTCCCTTGCAATCCCATTAAATTACAAGTTACCAAAACATTTCTTTCCATCATTAAGAAAAATTGAAGTGTGTAGCTGAAGAAATGGGCTGGTGAGTGACAGGAAATAGATTGACTGTTGATTTTTGAAATGTACTAAAAAACTTCTTTACTTTTTAAATGTATTCCATTGAAAACTGATTGATATTTGTAATGCTTATGCTTTTGGCATAAACATTGGTATGTCCAGATAATGGTCGTTGTTCACTAGTAAAAAGAAACGACACTTTGGAAATGGCAGAACTATGAAGACAGTTGAGAACAGGGCTTGCCAGGAGTTGGGGGAGTGGGAAGGGACGAACAGGCAGAGCACAGAGGATTTTTAGGCCCTTGAAAATGCTCTGTGTGATACTGTAGAGGTGCATACATGTCATTATATACATTTGCCCAAACCCATCAGATGTACAACGCCAAGAGCGAACCCTCACATGAAACCTAGACTTTGGGCTGATGATGTGTCAGTGGAGGGTTATCACCACTCGGCGGGGGATGTAGATAAGGGGAAGGGCCTGGCTGTGGGGGGCAGGGCATATGGGGGAAATCTCTGCCTTCCCCTCCAGCTGCTGTGAATCTGAAAGTGTTTTAAAAATGCAAAGTCTTAAAAAATCCCGTGCTTTTCAAAAGTACATGTTAGGCCACTTTACTCTCATGAAAGATCTACATTATTACCTGTTTTCACTCACCAAAAGAAATGCAAAGAGGGTTTTTACTTTCAGGAAACAAGGTGAAAAGCAAAAGCAGCGTTCAGGGTCTCTCTTGCAGAGAGAGCTTCATGGAGGGAGAGGGGCTCCACCAGGCTCCGTCCCTGTAAACCACACTCGGCATCCCTGCGTCCACTGCGTCCACTGCGTCCAGCCCCGCACCTTGCACCTGTGTCTGAGCGTCTGTGCTGTGCAGCTCCATTGATTCTGGGCGCCTTTAACAAGATCGTCCTAAGGTATCAGAAAAGCCTGAAGAGAGCTTGTAAGGCTGTTGTCTTAGAGAAGCTCATGACTGAAGGGATAGGAATTTACCTTGAAAGACTCGCAGGCGACACGTTCAGGTGGACCGTTCATTCCTGAGGAATGAAGCGTAGCCTCTGCTTGCCGTCTCTCTTCCACCTTAGTGTTTAGGTAGCTGATTCGCACTGAAGGTATTACAGCGATAAAAAGTCAAAATTACTCTCAGTGAATTTGTAAAATCCAATTGTTAAATGTTAGCTTTATTCATTTAAAAATTTTATTGTTTCTCTGAGAAAATTAGGGAAAAGCACTGAGAGGTGTTCCTGACTTTAAAACACTTTATTTTGGCTCTGGCTTGTGGTTCAGTGGATTAAGCACCAGCCTACGAACCAAAAGGTCACCGGTTCAGTTCCCAATCAGGGCACATGACTGGGCTGCAAGCCCGTCCCCCAGCTGGGGGCATAAGACAAGTAATGAATTGATGTCTCGCAAACATCATGTCTCTCCTTCTCTTTTTCCCACCCTTCCCGTCTCTAAAAAGAAAGTAATAGAATCTTTTTTTTTTTTAACCACTTGATTTTGTAGGAAGAGTTGCTTTATGTTGAAAGAGGATTGATTAAGCCAAATATGGAACTCAAATTTGAAAAATTTCTGTTGACTAAGATCAGGATTATCAGTAATGTGGAACTATCATAACTCACTGAACTCCCGTTAACCTGAAGTTGTAGTCATTTGAAACTTGCTGCTATTCCCCTAGAGTCACATTGTACTCACCATTGAACACAGAGTTCTCTAACTTTGGCTTATGGGGAGAAAACCCAGTCTGTTTCATAATGTGTGATCTGAGTTTTAAATATTATATTCAAATTGGGACAGAAGGAGGAGACCTAAGCCAGAGGAATGAACATGTTTCTAGATTGTCTTTGCTACATGCTGGTTTAATTGTGGGTTTTGGACTTGGTTGGATCAGATTTGGAATCTGGTTATGATCAATTCTTTATTTTGTGATACAGGACAAATGTCTCTGTTCTTTCTGAGACTCTGTTTATTTACTTAAAAATGAGAATCATTTGTTTACTTAAAAATGAGAATTGAATTGAAATATCGATCTTGTTTGGGTAGTTGCAAGGATTAAATAAGATGTGAGGTGTATAAAAACATTTATAACATACCACGTACATAGAGGTTTTTAGTCAATGTAAGCTCATAACCTTCCATATTTATTTTTCCCCTTAGTTTTGTGGCTGCTTACTTTATTCTTACTCATACATGACTTCACAAGGTCAGAATATGCTAGATAAATATGTCTTATCTTCATTAAGGCATGTTCTAGTAACAGGTAGTAGATAGTTTTTTTGAATTCAGTTTCTTACTGCTGGTTATAAGCATGAAGTGGTTTAAACAAATTAATGTTGGTATTTGGCATTCAGTATCAGGTATCCAAAACTGGACAGAGCATACATCCTATGTGGGTTTTCAGTTAATTGCTTTTTACTTTAATAAGATTTCCATTGGCATTGAATTATTATTTCAATGCCAATTATTCGGAAGAACAGTTTTAATCTTTCTGATATGGCCCAGTTAATGGCATGAAATCTGATCACATATTGACCCACTGTGTCAAAATATTAGATCTCTTTTTATTTACTGAAGTCATAGTTTACTAACTTGAACACTTCCTTTGGTTTTGGACACTGTTCTGGAGTTTTTTGTGCTTCTGGTATTATTTTGACTTATTTCATTTAAAATATAGCAAAGCTGACTTCATATTGATGGCTTTAAATTCTACTTATTAGTCCTAAAACTTTCTCTGCAGAATATATTCTTTTAAACTAATACAATATTAATAATAATAACTTAGAGTAGGGGGTATAAGTGGGAATTAAAAAAAGTTTTTACCTATGCATATTTTAACTGCAGTGACTTAGCCAAGCCAATATATTTATATATATATATATATATATATATATATTTTTTTTTTTTTTTTTTTAAGATTTTGTTTATTATTTTTAGAGAGAGGGGTAGGGAGAGAGGCAGAGAGAGGGAGAGAGACATCAATGTATGGTTGCCTTTCACCTGCCTCCAGCCACAGACCTGACTGGAGACCTGGCTTGCAACCTGGTTATCTGCCCTGGCTGGGGAATCGAACCTGTAACCTTTGGGTTTGCAGGCCAGTGCCTTATCCACTGTGCTACCAGCCAGGGCTCCTATTTTTTTTAAAAGGTCTAATCTAATTACACAAATACTTTTACAAACATTCCCACTAATCAGTGACTGAAGCCCGGAGAGCCAGTCTGAAGGCTTGCATAGCAGGGAAGTGGAGGGTAGTAAAGTTTTGGAAATGGTCCTGTAAATGACATTTACTTTTAGGGCACTTTGTCTTACCAATTGAACAAATTGCTTCTGTTTGAAATTTGTAAAGCAGAAACAGAGGAAATTGTCATATAATTTTTGCTGGAATGCATGTTGTCCCACTAGATCAAATAGTTTAAAAAGATTACTGTGTGAAGTTGTTCAAATTATTTTTATAATCCTTCTTTACCCATATATAGTATTAAGGCAGCTTTTCATTTCTCAGTTGCCTGGCATAGCAAATGCTACTTTTGGCTTAGGAACTGGGCATATCGTGTGTGAGCATTGCATGTGGTGGCATTTGTGTGAGCGGGTAACATGGGTACAGGGTTGTGTGTAGAAGATGATACATGTGAGCGTGCATTTGGGTTGGAATTGATAAAAAACAGGAGTATTATATTACTGTTAACAAAACTTTAGTGTTGACACAATTACATGGCTATCAAAACACCCTTCTTCACCTCTAGTTGCTAAATAGGAAGTAAATAATTGGATGTCATTGTTTTCTAGAACGGATTTTGAAGCCTGGCAGTGCTCTGTCGTCCACTTATTATAATAAGATGATACTAAGAGTTGACTGGGGATTATCTCACATTTTTTTAGTTCAGGTGGTGTTGAAAGATCACAATTCAACAAACCAGACAGATTTCATAGCTCAGTTTTGTCCCTTGTTAGCTGTGTGAAACTTGGCGGACACATTTGGCCCCTTTGAAGCCACAGGTTCCTCATACAAGAATAGGGGCAACAATGCTCATTTCATTAGATCCCCAAGATAATGAATGCACATTCTCTTTGTTTTTTAAAAGTAAATAATATTTAACAATGTAAAGATTTTTTTAATAGTTGAAGTAAAATGCAGACTTATTTTCACATTGGTTTTCAGGGGAGGAGTAAGTGCTTTCTGCACCTCTGGAGAAATCTTGATTAAGAACACTGGATATTTACAGGGTTAAAAATTTTTTTAACAAATGTTTTCAATTACATTTACATTCAGTATTATTTTTATTCATTTTAGATGTACAGCCTATTGGTTAGACAATTATACTTTACAAAGGGATCCCCTTAGAGTATTTCCAGTACTTAATTGGCACCATCCATGGTTATTACATCTCATATTCTTTATTTAGTTATATAAGCCATGTAGGTAAATACACATATAATAGCTGGCTGTTGTTTTTAAAAGCTTCGACATCTTTATGGTAAACTTCCATAAAATAGAAATTACTCTTACATAATTAGTATGTCATGACTTACGAATTAATTCAATTTGAGAAAAATACAAAGTTTCTATCAAGTAATATACCACGAATTTGGGGGAAATGACATCACTGTGGTCTGTTAAGATAGACTTAAAATCCCATTAGATACCAGCATTGTCATGTTTCTGAGGTTAATTGGCTGCATTCAGTTATAGGTTATGAACGGCCCCACTTGAAGAATTCATCAAGCCATCAGGCAGAAAGACCAATAGTTCAGAGGACTAATTGACCTTGCTAGTATAATAGAAACACTTACAAATAAAACTCTCTTTGCTAACAACATTGCAGATAAAAACCCCAGAAGAAACTGTTCTGTCCTGTGACTACCCTGGGATGCTGTGATTCAGTTAGCAGGCTATGGGTGGAGGTGGGGCTTGGTGGGCAGAAGTTGAGGGGAGGGAAATATAAAAGATGGGAGAAAAATTTTGGAGGGAAAATAATTAGGCAAATGTTAGAAACACATAGCTTTAGAAAGATTTTAAACATCTTAAAAATCCAAAGAGTAGTGCCTGAATCTCTGTAATAATAGCATCTTTCAGGTTGTTTTATTTTCTCCCTCGTTCTCTATCTCAAGCCCTTTCTTAGAGATTTCAATAGTCACTACTGCAGCGAGCTGGTCCCCGAGAGGTAAGGACACAAGTTTGGCAAAGCACAGTGCTGTAACTGAGGCTGAAGCAGTCTGTCGTCCGGCAGTCTTGCTTCGCCTGCCAGTGGAAGACAGGGATGGTCCGAAGCACTGTCATATCCCGGCATCAGAGATGGCTGTTGGTTTATTTGTTGGTTAGTTGGTTGGGTTTGGATTGCTGCCAGAGTGGGGGAAGGGAGAAATGTTACAAGAGACGCAGAAAGAAAACCATCACCCCCTAACAAATTTTGACAATTTTTTTTCTTTCTTTTTTGGTAATGATACAAACCATGTCTTTAATTAAAGAACCCCCAGAGCAGTATATCAGTCTTTTTTGAAGAAAACAAATGTCTTTAAATGCTTTAAGAAATTTAGCAAACCACATCAAGGCTTGGTCTTTAAAGGAAAAAAAGGAACTTCAGCTTAAAACTCATCTGGGGGATATGGGCCCCTAAAAGTCAGCTGGAGAAATTGTGCAGCAGATATCAGCCTTCAGTGTAATACTGTAAAAGGGTAGTAGCATTCCTGTCGCATTTTCTTTTTTAAAAGGCATCTTTTACATTATAAGAAGACAATCGAATTGTTAAGTGGGCTTCAGAAATAGTAATAAAAAGAGATTTATAACGGAAAGAATTGATGGTATATTTCACCTAGAGTAAGAAAGACAATGTGTAATAAGGGATTTTGTGGTTTTACAGCTCAGTGCATGTGTTTGAAAGCTGTTCTCTCAGCAACGTGGGTGGCAGGTTATGCTACCATATAATGTATTGTAGTTGGCTCTCCACACTTGTCAGGGTTAGTGTTCAACCATTCGGAAAATTTTCTCATTGTTCTAGCATGTGAACCAGGACTAGTGTTGAATTCCCAATAACTTACCAAGGAAAAAAATGGTTTAATTAGAAAGTTTGAAATTTGATGACATCTGTTTATTTCAATACAGTGCTCTCTATATATTAGTATTTTACCTATTATTGCAGTTATTTTTCAGTCAAAAAGATATCAAAATCAAGACTTTATTCTTCCTAAAGTAGGTTTTACAGAAATCTGTATACTGAATCTTGCCCTTTTTTCTGTATTAACACTCTGTTTCCATCTTAAGCATTTTGCTTTAGATGGACCATGGCTCTTGGCAGCTAGTGCATTTTTAGCAAATAATACTGTTTCTAGTAAGAGTTGCAGAGAAAAAAAAACTTAGTGTGAGGTCCTTGTAAACTGAACCTTTTGGAACATTACTTCTTTCCCCCCTTTGTGCTTCTTCTCTAGTTGTGTAATGGTTATAAATTACATCCTTTGAAAAGAAGAATTAAAAACATTTTGTTTTGTTATTTTTGTAGTTGATTTTTCTTTCTTTACCTGTTATTTTAAAGATACACAGAGAAATAAGCAATTGTGGTATTGAAATTCCATTGTGCCAGCACCTCCAGAGCATAATCCAAAAAAAACAGAAAAGCGCCTGCTGGGTTGCCTGCAGGACACTTGTGTGAACATCAGTGTCTGCTGTTCACACATCATTTTCTTACTGGAAGTTCCTTTCGGAATAAAGACTTGAATAAAGACTCGGCGTTTTCCGAGTGTCGTGAAACATTTGTTGGTCCTTTTATATTTTTAATTTGTGCCAATTTCTGTTTATAAGATTAGTTGTCATAAATGTATATTGCATGATTGTGTCTGGCACATCAAGAAGTGGGGGAAAGGCTTAAATGTTTATGTATTATAAAGTATTTAAAAACTTTAAATGAAATAATCAAGTGTTGAAGGTAAGAAATAATGAGCTTTTTTGGAGATGTGAATATGAAGAAGAAGTTGATTTAAATATTGACTTTTGCCCTTTAAAATCTATTTTGGGTGAATATAAAAATATCATAAAATTCCTACATTTCCCTTGAAATTCAGACACTAAATGTGATGATGGTTTCTTGACTAGAATGAGTTAGTAAATTTTTTCAACTGACTCCACATAATTAGTGAATGTATTAGAAAATATATTATGGATCCTTAGATAATTTTTTATTTTTGATCTTTTTTACTTCATTTTATTCTTATTTTGCTGCTGGTTATCATATTAGACACAGCAAACTTGCAAAATATAGTCCAGTGTGTTGGCAGTCTGACCCTGTCACTTGGACTCGTAAAACATCAAGAAGAGAAAGCGTTTACCAGATAATAGGGAAGTTCAGGTTAAATTTGGTGAGATGGAAGTTGATGTCGAGTCTCCTTTGAGGTTTTTTTGAATCATTCAGCGTCATTTGTGTTGGTCTTAAAAACATTCTGCGTAGAGGTTATACATGTTTTTGCTGAAACTAGGTTTTTACCCATTTGAGGTATTTCTCATGAAGAGATTTCAGATTTGTTGGCCTTGGAATTTTACTCCGAGTTTCTTAATTGAAAGCACTTTAATGTTTCATGATAATTATATGAACCCTTTCGTTATTGGTTCTTCTGATTGTTAGAATGAGACGACTGTCCCGGTAGGACCAGTGACAACATTGAGTCTGTCAGTACGTCCATCGGGCAGCTATGTTTGCCCGTCTCTCACATGGACTGTTAGCTCGTTAATAGTTTTACTTTCCTTTCAGTCCCATAGATGGAAATGATTGTCATCTAAACAAGCTCCACCTCACAGTTACCTCCAGGAAGGGAAGGAAAGGCATCAGTTCCTTAACACGCTAGTTTTATAAGGGCCCAAGCGCTCTGGTTGCCACCAGCCTGGCTGCTCCCAGGAGGCCTTGGCACAGGGCCACGGCCCGCCGTGCTGCCGTGGGTGCTTGTGAATAGAACAGAAATGCCTCCGCTTTTCCTGCTCACTTGTCCCTGGTCGCAGGGTTAAGAAACTAGCTAACATTTTTTCTCAGAATGATAGTAATTTACATTAAGATGAAGTCAACGTTCATAATATCTAAGTAGTAAGTAGTAGAGTTAGTTTAGGGCTTTTAAATTTTATGTTAAATAAAATTCATTACTTCTTACTCCAAAATATTCATTATGTATAATTCTGCCTTAACTATTCAAGACAGATGTTTTAGATTTGGATAAACACTTAAAAGTAAATTATGAGGTGGTTTCTTGTACTTTCATAAACAAAATTTGCTATGTACGAGAGTTATGGGACCAATGGAAATCACAGATCTTGCAAGCGAAATGTGTGTGTTGGGGTGATGGCTGTTAGTTTAGCTGTTTTGAAAACTTGTTATTGAGAATACAAGAGACGTTTGCATTTAAATTTTAATAGAACTTCCAAGTCCCATGGGACTGATAGGAGACGATGCCTATCATGATGAGACTTCTGCTTCTTTTTTTCCTGGTGCCCTGCAGAGTTCACATCTCTCTAAAGCGTGTACAGGACTAGAGCTTTTTGAATTGCTAATATTTATTCACTTATTCTAATATCAGACTATATTCTTATTCTTATTTCAGACAGACATACTTTAAGACTACTTTATTATTTTGATGTTGAAAGTTTTGGCAGGTTCCGTCCTGCACTGGCTAGGTAGCCCTCAGCAAATTATATAACTTGGCTGAACTTCCGGTTCTTCAGCTGTGAATTAGGGATGTGGTATTGGGATTGAAACAAATGTATATTAAGTGCCTAACGCATGGTAGCAGCTCAGTAAATAGTAGCTGAAAGGAGCAAAGCCTTGAAAACTGGTAATGTTTTTATAGGCTGTAAAAGCACTCACTGGTGTGCTTTTCTGTGTAATCTCACAAAATTGGGGAGTTTCAGCCACACGTAACTATTGGATGTACATTTGTATATGTTTGAGTTGATGAAATCCAAGCACATGGGCTTTAGAGTCATCATACTGCGGTCTGAGTTTCTATTCTGCCCCCTAACTGTGAACCATGGAAGGTTAGCTTCTCCGAGCCTCGGGTTTCCTGGGTGTAAAATGAAGGTGAAAATAATGGACTTTGTAGGGCTGGAATAAAATCAGTACATGTGAAATTCTTAATACAATGCCTGGAAAAGAATAATTATTCCAGGCATGTTTGTTGTCAGCTGTGGTTATTTCATAGAAAAGGAATTCTCATAAAGCCAGGAAACTTGAATGGAGTGAGCCTTAATTAATGGTTGTCTTTTTCATCCACTTCTAAATCATCCTCATTACATTTCTTTCTAGTGCCTCCTCAGAGCCCCGCATCTCCTTAAAATGTATTTGGGATTGTATTGCAGTTAGGATTCTGCTTTTAGTTCATTACCTCCATGGGACTGTGATATCCTTGCAATGAACATCTTTGGATGCTTCTTGATCAAATGTACCTGTTGAGTTTGTCACCTGTTCCTCGTAAGCCTTGCGTTAGTCGAAGGCATCTTAATTGTGAAATGATTTTTAAAGGCTTCATTGCTCTACTGAGAACTTTTTTAAAAAAAGTTAATTGGGTATCCTTCTGCTTCAGCTGGACTTTTAAAATAAGAAATTATTTACTTAGCAGATAAATGATATATATAAAAATGTTTTATAGTGCTTCGTTAGGGTCTTAAATTGCTGACCCCTCCACCTGTTTTATAATCTGGTTTATAATAGAATGGAATGTCATCAGACAGCCTGTTTCCTTCCATATAGTACAGATATGTGCACCTAAAGACTATCTTTATTGTCTTCTTGTTGTAAGAATTTGTTACTAAGATTTATGGTAATAGAATGACAGTGTACCTTTTAATTTGCTACACCTTAAAAATTACTCATGAATGTGACAAGTCTAAATGTGTATATATTGCATAAGATTTTTGCAAAGCTACTGTACATAAAAATTCTGTTTCATTTGTGTTCTAGGAAAAAACAAATTAAATATAAAGGAACTATACATTTATTTATTTTTGAGCCCATTTAATAGTGATCATAATTTACCTGGACTATCAAGGACTTGGGAAAGGCTAACCCTCACTTACGGCATGCAGAGTTCTGCACCTGTGTGCTTTAGTTGGTATACTTGTTTCTTTTGTGTTCACACTTTATATGTGGCTGTCACTTGTCGTTGTAAGAAACAGAGCTTTATGAATATCCCACAAGCGGGGAATGTCCCCTCTTCCCTTCCCCTCTTACAATCTTTCCCTGAACCCTTAGAGGTAACCACTGCTGTAACTTTTTGTGATAATTTCCTTAGTTTTTAACAATATTTTATCGTGTAGGGGTATTTTTACTACAGTAAAACATGAACATAGGTTAAAAGTCTGAGAGGACAGGTAGCGTTTATAACAACAGCACTGCTCTCCCTGTCCGGCATCCCCATCCTGCCCCTGAGGAGCCGGTGCTCTTAGTTGTTGCCTATTTCTGAATGACCTTTGTGCACCTCTAATAGACATGTGCAGGTCTAAATAACGTGTCTGCACACACCTGCTGGGTATTTAAAGACATGATCTAATGACATTTTACTATGAAACATCAGGACTTAGCTCTATAATCTCATTTTTTTTCCATGTACTTTCCTTCTCTTCATTTTCCTAGTATAGTTTTTCATGGTAGTTGCTGAAATCGTTAGGCACATTTTGATTCTTATGGCCATATAAATATTGTTTATATCTGGTTTATATCATGTTCTATGCTTAAATTTCCTTTTTAGACCTAATTTTTTCTGTACCTACCAGTTGCCTCTTTTTCCCCTTAATTTGAAAAATGTCATTGGTTACCAATATGTTCCTAAGTTCTCTGACAGACTTACAGAGTATCTGTCAAAGCAGCCACATACACTCCCTTGGTTCCACATTTCCTTCCTGGAAACATCCTTCCTGGACCTCCAGCTCAGCTGCTGTGTCAGTGGAAGCTCCATCAGAGAAGCGCCGAGCACTAGGGTGTTTGTGTGTGTGTGTGTGTGTGTGTGTGTGTGTGCGTGTGTGCGTGTGTGCGTGTGCACATGTGTAAGTGTGTGTAGGGCGGGTCAGGATGTAGGAAGGGACTTGATACAGGGATGTCACCTCGCATGGATAGGGGTGGCTTAAATAAATCTGTAAAGCTGTTTGCATGTTTGATGCTGAGCCTGACGTCCACAGGCCCAGCCGCTGCCCGACCCCAGGTGAGCCCGCACTGGTGACATCTGCGCCTTCTCCAGGGGCCCGTGCCTCTCCCTCCCGGCCAGGTGTGAAAAACAAAATGACAACTCCTCTGCTCCTGTCCCCCAAGTCTTGTCTGAAAATACTTCCCGTCCCACCTCACCAGAAACAGGTGAGGAAGGGGATCCTGGGAAATGTAGTTTAGCCTGGGCCAGGGTGACAAGGTGCAGACCTACCTCCCATGGCTGTGATGACGCTCCTCTCGGAACTGGAACCCAAGGGGAACTGATGGCTGGCCCAGGTGCCCAGCCCACGCTGTCACGGCCCTCCCCCCGCCAGGCTCGGCACCCAGGGCCACTAATCTAGGCGGGGGCCTGGGGAGCCTGGGGGGCCTGGCGCCAGCAGCGGGCGCCAGGAGCTCCTGCGAGCCCAGCCAAGCCTGCCCAGACCCTGCCAGCCTTCCCTGACTCCCGCCTCTGCAGGGACCGTGTCCTAGTGATTCTTGGGTCCTCTGTTTCTCGGAGGGCCTGGGCTAGCAGCATCTCTTCAGGCGCCCCTCCAGCCATCCTCCTGGGATGCGCCTTCACCTCCTCTCTTGGTAGGTCCCTTGCTTCCTGGACCCCGGTCTTCATCTCTTGGTTCTCTTCCCTTGTTGGTGGAATGCGTATTCCACCTGGGAGTGAAGTTGGAGCTTTGCATGACCTAACGCTGGCTTTTACTCTCAGCCTGGAGGGATGGTTAGGCTGGCATGGAATCCAGTTTGGAAGCAGTTTTTCATCAGTTTTCAGCACATTCTCCTGAGACTCGTAGTTTTCAGTGTGAATGTTGAAGAGTACTTTTGATTCTTGATGTTTTTACATGTGATCTGTTTTTCTCTGTAGGAGCTTTCATAGTCTCCTTATCCTTGATGTTTAGACATTTGAGGATGCTGTGCTGTGTGTGGGTTGTGGGTGGCAGGCGGTGATCCTTTGTTGTGCAGTGAGCTACTCGTTCCAGGGGGTGGACTGGTGTTCTGCATGTTTCTTCTCTGTCCCCTCTTTCTGACCTTACACTGTGAGCTGTGATACCTCCTTCATTGAGCCACTGTAGTTCTTACTTTTCCAAGCAAATCATTTCATTTTAGTCAATTATTTTTGCAGACACTCACAAAGGTGACTCATTTTAAATGATGTACCGTTAATATCTTTGTCAATTCTTGATCTTTGGAATATTTTCAGAATCAGTTTCCTTGATAGTGTAAATTTACTTTTGCGTTATTGCAGATTATATAAATTAGATTAGGTGAAAGATGATTTAAGATAAGGCTGAAGAGGCAAGCAGGGATGAGCATTAGTTCTAGATCTGTGGTGTTTTCTTGCTGCTACCTTCAGAAAGTACCTATTAAACAGGAAATATAAAATTTTAAGTCATCAACATATATCCACTTGAGGTACCTGAAGTCATAGGCCTGGATACAGTCCTATAGGACAATTTCAAATATCTTATTAGCTTAGCTATAGTAAGTCTTAGCTTTATTCTTAAAATTTATCGATCTTTACCAAGTTACCAGTTATTTTTTTGTCATTTACTACATTCTCTTACTAGTTTTAATAAATGATGTTAGATATTCTTATCTACAAAATTATGTTTAAACAACAATATTATAAAGTTTTAAAAGCCTTAAAATTTAAAATAGAAATAGATCTTTGTCAGGCACATTATTAGATTAAATCCAAAATGCAATAATAATCTGTATTAAAGAACTGTTCTTCGAATTGACTTGGCAAATTGGTAGGTGACTGGTGACTTTGACAAGGCTGGTTTAGTGGTGGGGACAAAATTCAGATTGGAGTGGGATACAGATAACTAGCAAGTGAAAAATTAAAAAAAAAAACAAAACCACTTTTCATGTGAGTGACTAAATAGAAAAAGGAGCCAAAAATGGGAGATGGCAGAAAGAACAAGAAGGAATACAAATTTTTATTGTATTTTAATCTTTACCCAAGGACATTTAAAAAAATTGTTTTTAGAGAGGGGAAGTGAGGGAGGAAGGGGAGAGTAAGGAGCATCGATGTGCGCCAGAAGCATTGATTTGTTGCTTCTTGTATGTGCCCACTGGAGGTCAGGGCCTGAACCAGCAGTTGTATGCATATTCGAACCTGGGGTCACACACGCACATCCGGCCTGAGGTTTGAACCTGCAGTCTAGGTATGTGCCCTGACCAGGAATCGACTCTGTAATCTTCTCATGATGCTCCATCCGACTGAGCCACACTGGCCAGGGCAAAACATTTTATCCTTTTTTTTTTTTTTTTTTTTTTTTAAGATTTTATTCATTATTTTTAGAGAGAAGGGAAGGGAAGGAGGAAGAAAGGGAGAGGCACATCAATGTATAGCCTTTCACCTGCCTCCAGCTATGGGATCTGGCTTGTAACCTGGTTATATGCCCTGGCTGGGAATCGAACCAGAGACCTTTGGGTTCACGGGCCAGTATTTTATCTCAATGGTGCTGAAATTTTCATTTACCGAGGTCCAAACCAGAAATGAAAAAAGAAAAAAAAAGTTATTTTAGCAAAAATTTGCCCTTCCTTAGTTTCTGTTTAAAATATAAAAAATAATGTAAATAATTTTTTGCTTAAAATATGTTAACCTTTTAATCAAACATTTACAAAAAATTAAATTTATATATGCTGTGTGTACTTGTGTTTTTTAAATCTATGAAATAAGTTTATAATAACTTTTTAGAGACAACTACGAGAATTTTAAACTTGGCACAATAGAAGTGAAGTAGGCACAAGGGTTGGTGTTTATGACTTCCAGGCAGTATAGTTGATGTGGAAGCCGTTTGAGAGATGTTAACAGCTGTACATACTCTATAATGTACTTTTAGTGATGGAGATCAATAAACTTTATGATATGTTCTAAAGAAAGTTTATTAATTGTATTTATTGAATAACTTACCACATTTATAATTCTGTATATATCATGCCAAAAATCATATATGCTCTAAAATCTTAATATAGCTTTTTGTGCACCGAAGCACATAAAATGTAACTATGTTGAAAATAACTTTGCATCTGTTAGAAATGATGGTTCAATTTGTCAAAAACACTTTATTAGCTGAATTAAGAATCTGGTTTTACTTTTTGTTCATTTTTGAGATTCATTATTATACATTCATATCTATTATAATAAATAGTTTCCTATTTCTGCTATAACCAATTACCACATAGTCAGTAGCTTGAAATGACACGAGTTTATTATTTTACAGTCTAGGAGTGAGAAGTCCAAAATGGGTCTAATGGAATAAAATCAAGGTGTTGGCAAGGTGCACTGTTTTCTAGAGTTTCTTGGGGAGAACTGTTTTGGCCTTTTCCAGCTTCTAGAGGCTGCCTGCATCCCTTGGCTTGTGGTTGCATCACTCTAGCCTTTACTTCTGTCATCACATTTCCTCTGTCTCTTGTCTGCCTTTCATAAGGACTTTTATGATTAGATTACATTGGGCCCACCCAGGTAATCCAGGGCAATTTTTCCATACAAAGACCTTTAATTTAGTAATCTACAAAATTCCTTTTGCTATGTAAGTTAATATATTCACAGGTTTGGGGGAAGGAAATGAGTTGCACATCTGCCTACTACATCTTTCTTCTTTTATTTAGACTCATTGAATGTTAGAGCTGAAAAGGTCATTGGATGAAAACATGTCCAGTCATTTTATTTTATACATCAAAAAAAAACAAAACAAAAAAAAACATGAATGAAGCCCAGAGAGGACATTTATCTGCCTGTAAGCCTTTTTTTTTAGGGTTTGGAACAAGCTTTATTCATGTTTTTATAAGCTTAACTATACTTAGAACAGTACCTTGAACATTTAAATACAGATTTTATTTATTTGCTTTTAGAGCGAGGGGAAGGGAGGGAGAGAGAGGGAGAGAAACAGCAATGTGCAAGAGATACGTGAATCAGTTGCCTCTCACATGCCCCCAGCCAGGGATCTGGCCCACAATCCAGGCATGTGTCATGACTGGGAATCAAACCGGCAGCCTTTTGTTTCCAGGCCAGCACTTAATCCATTGAGCCACACCAGCCAGGGCAATACCTTGAATTTTAAGTACTCAACAACTATTTGTGGCCCAAATAAATCAAAGTTTAGTGATAGAAACCAGATTTCTGATGCACTCACTTTGAGTTAGTACTGATAGAAGTTCATAAAATGCCACTGAGCAAACTACCATGAGGGTGGAGCCTCAGTTATTCTTATAGTTAAAAGGAGGAAATTGGTCTTAAACACCAACTACCTTTTTAAAGATGCTAGTTCTCTTGCCACATTCTACCCTCTTTATTAAAAAAAAAGAGGAAAGGAAAGAAGGAATAAAGGAGGAAAGAAAGAAGTTAGGAAAAAGAAGGAAAGAAAAAAAGGAAGAGTGGGGAGGGAAGCAAAAGATACAGTGACATTCATTTAATTGTTTCTCTAGAATAACTCATGGAATCCCAATCTAGAACCTTTGACACTTACTACTCTTTGTGTTGATAAGATAAACCTATTTTTTGGTAATGTATATAGTTCATTTTTGTCCCATAATTAAGATAATTTAAAAATCAGTATTTTTTAAAACTACTTCAAAACTTCAGGAAAAATTTTAGCAACTTCAGTTTAGCTTTTGACGTAAGATTTTCCTTTCCTTGTTGAGTAAAGACAGTTTGGACGATTGTTAAAATAAAATTAACAATCAAAAAATTATCTGGCACTTCTTATGGGAAAAACATTAAAAATCTAGATTTTAGATTTGGACCATCATCTAGAATAGATAAATAAATAGATGACTTACTATGCCCAGGAAAGAAAGCTTTGTTTGATGCTTATTTAAGGAATGATTGTTTTTTGTTAATGTTCTTGTAATTTATATAGAATCTGATTGTTATATGAGTTGTTAACTTAGATAGAATCTGATTATTATATGAATTTAGAAGCATGTTCCTTGGAGTAGAATATATTAAAAGTATGTTAGATTATTTTCCTACTTGTATCAGCATGGTCTTTGTTTGGAGTATACTTTTATGCATGTCTCATTCTGACACTTCAGACTGGCTACTAAGACGAACATGTAATATGCCTAGCAACTGTGAAAAAAGATCATGGTAAAAGTGTCCAGGGACTAATAATGGTTTTTACCATATTGGCATTCTCTCAGTGAGCAAGAGGCTAATTTTTAAGTCACATTTATTTTTTAATTTTATTTCAAAATTACTGTCATTTTAAAATTGCAGTTGACATACAATATTATACTAATTTCAGGTGTACAGAATAGTGGTTAGACATTTGCATAATTTACAATGTGATCACCTTGATAAGTCTAGTACCCATCTACATCATCCACAGATAAGTCAACTTTAGAATGTGTTCATTATAATAAATTATATTCATTGGGTGAAAACTTAATCTGACTTCTCTTTTCCTGGCAGCAACTTGAATTGGTGGAACCAAGTGGCTGGATTCATGTTCCCTTAACTGATAATCATAAGAAGCCGACTCGCACATTCATGATACAGATTGCCGTTCTAGCCAATCACCAAAATGGAAGAGACACCCACATGAGACAAATTAAAATATACACACCAGTGGAAGAGAGCTCCATTGGTAAATTTCCTAGATGTACAACTATTGATTTCATGATGTATCGTTCAATAAGGTGACCTGGAAACACTACAGGAATCATTAAACACATCTTTGTTTTCTCTGGTCAGTAGATATGATGATATCTGGTATCTTTTTTGAAAAGACATTAGTTATTTTACACTTTTGTATGCATTGAAAAGTGTTTTATTATAGTTGAAAAAATTAATTGTGTCGTACTATATTTTCTTGAATATATAATAAAGCTCATGTTTTCTATTATTAAAAATGAATTTGAAACCCATCATTAATTTTCATCAATAGATATTATCTTTAATAAGCCAAAATGATCCTTTTTTCTCTCTTTCCAGAGGAAACTTATGCTTTTAATATTGGGCCTTTTTAAAAACAGTGTCAAAATAAGCTGAACATTAGTTGTCTGATAAAAATCACTCTGATTTGGGAAGTACAGTTAATTGTGTCCTAATTACTTCCATGAAATACTTTTAACCCTATGGTTGTCTGTATTCCAGTGCCACATCGGAGATTGCCAGTATAACCTGCCATTTATCCTTATTTTAGTGCTGCTGTAGACAGCTTCCTGTTTGTGTCTGACACTGAAGCATTCCTGAGTGATAAATATGCCTCATGAAAATTTTTTAAATGTATGAAATTATTCTTTATATATAAAAAGATATTAAAGGAGCTAAAATGTGTGTTCCTTTCCACCGTTTAAAATGAGTAGATTTCATTCTGCGTACTTTTTTTCCCTATATTTATTACTTTTGGGGAGGATGTTTATTTAGCCACAGAGCTTCCCCCAGATTGGCTCGTGTTTGGGAAAGATTCCTTGGTGGTTCCTGCATTACTGGAGAAGCTGAAGTCTTAAATGGTGAAGTTTAAAAAATAATTTTGTGTTTGCTTTATTCTGGCAGAGAGTACGTATTGACATGGATACTATAAAAGTTTTACCTTTTCACTCAGCAGAACCTCTGCTCTTCTTTTGAGTTCACAAAGAATGGCGTCATGTGCACTTTGTTGTCTTTGAAAATGTATGGTAGGTGATTTTCTAGAGTCACAAAATAGGCTGTCACCAAAACTCACTCGGGATCAGCAAATTAACCCCCATACAGATGGTGCTGTGGGATGCCGGGGAGGGTAGCAGAGAGGATAAAGGAAAACACGTGGGCTGGAACTAAAAGCAAAGGACACAGTCACGAAATTAGGATAGCAATACGCACACGCTAGGTAGGCACGTACTCTGTGGCCTACTGTATTTAGTCTGACAAGGAAAGTATTCGTGTGGACAACAGGGTTCTAGCCTAGTTAAAATACAGAAGGAGCCATAACTAGGGGCACAGTCGGTTGGAGCGTCATCCTGTACTCTAAAAAGGTTGCAGGTTCAACCCCTGGCGGGGCACATGCAGGAGGCCCCCGGATTGATGTTTATTTACCACATTGGTCCCTCTCTCTCTCTCTCTCTCTCTTACACTCTTTCTTAAATCAATAAAAGCATATCCTTGGGTAAGGATTAAAAAATACAGAACAATTTATTAATAATAACATTACTATTTTCTAACTGCTTTTAAAATTTTTACTCAAAAGAAAAATACCGGCCTGTGAACCCAAAGGTAGCTGGTTCGATTCCCAGCCAGTGCACATAACCAGGTTGCAAGCCAGGTCTCCAGCCAGGTCCGTAGCTGGAGGCAGGTGAAAGGCAACCATACATTGATGCTTCTCTCCCTTTCTGCCTCTCTCCCTTCCCCTCTCCCTTCCCCTCTCTCTAAAAATAATAAAATCTTTAAAAAAAAAAAGAAAGAAAAATGGAGGAAGGTTATTATTTACATGATCTAGTCTGTTATTTCCTACTCCTGGTAGTTTGCTAAGAGACTCTTTGGTTAAGAAGAATGTTGAGAAAGTCAGTATGTTTTCTACTTCTACTGACTATGTTATCAGATATGGGAAAACTTTTGGTACCTGAGGGTTAGGGAGATAATGCTTGCCCTTATTGTAAGGATTATTTAAAGCATAGCTAGACCATGTACTATAATAACAAAACATACTTATTTTAAAGCAGTTGCCTTTCCCTTTTAAAAGTGCAGATTTGTACCTAGAATAACTCTTACAACTCAACAGTAAGGTGACAACCCATTTAAAAATGATCAAAAGATTTGAACAATCATTTCACCAAAGAAGACATATGACTTGTAAATAAACATATGAAAAGATGTTGAACATTGTTGGACATTAGTCAAATGTAAATTAAAACCATAATGAATCCTGGCTGGGTGGCTCACCTGGTTAGAGTATTGTCCCTAACACCAAGGGCACAGGTTCAATCCCCAGTCAGGATACAAACAAGAAGCAACCAATGAATGCATAAATAAGTAGAATAACAAATCTGTTTCTCTCTGAAATCAGTAAATAAAAAATGTGTAAAAACCTTAATGAGACACCATTTCACAGCCACTACAATAACTATAATTAAAAAAGGCAATTGGAAGGTTTAGCAAAGATATGGAGGAACTGGACCTTACATGGATGGTGAAGATGTTTTTACACTTTGGAAAACAGTTTGGTAACTTCTTAAAAAGTTAAACATGCACCTAACTACATGACCCAGCCATTCCACTCCTGGTACTTACCCAAGAGAAAGGAAAGCATATGTTTGTATAAAGGCATGTACATGAATATTCATAGCAGCTTTATTTGTAATATCGCAAAAATGAAAACCCAAATACTGATTAACAGGAGAATATAAACACAGTGGTATATCCACATTGTAGAATACTACTGAACAATAAAAATAAGCAAGCAATAATACATGCAACAACTTGGATGCATTTATTTCTTACTGTATTGGAAGTGAGAATCACAAATTTAAGATTAAAAAGCCATTTTATCAGTTAAAACAACAGCAAATTCACTGAATTACTCGTAAAATATTTTTGAGTGTTAAATTCTGTAGTTATAAGATTTAAATTTTTACATTTAAAGTTTACATGCAATCTATAAAACACTTAAAATCAGTTTATTAGCTGAGGAAGTATTGTTATAAGAAACTATAAAACTGGAATATTAAAATATAATTCATTGAACACTAATAAATACATAACATTTAAAAATAAACTAAGATACTGGGTATTGCATTAGATGTAATAAGGAAGCCAATGTAAATCTGATGTGGACCTTGCTTTCCAGTTGCTTACAACCTACAAATGATGGTTTTCCAAACAACCAAACCAGAAATAAGAGTGGTAAAATCTTTAGTTGATGAATGGCAGTGAGGAGGAGAAAATTAGCTGATAGTCTATGGGAACTCCTTTGTAGGTAACTCTCTGCTTTTCTCTTGCTGCTTTTAAGGTTCTTTCTTGTCTTTTACCTTTGGCATTTTAATTATGATGCATCTTGGTGTGGTCCTCTTTGGGTCCAACTTGTTTGGGACTCTCTGTACTTCCTGGCCTTGTATGTCTATTTCAGTTGCCAAATTAGGAAGTTTTCTTTCATATTTTTTCAAATTAGTTTTTAATTTCTTGCTCTTCCTCTTTTTCTGGCACCCCTGTGATTCAGATGTTGATACGTCTGGAGATGTCCCAGAGGCTTTCTACACTCTACTTGTTGTTTTGAATTCTTGTTTCTCCTTGCTGTTCTGGTTGAATGATTATTTCTTCCTAATGTTCCAAATTGTTGAATCGAATCCTGGCTTTCTCCTATTCACTGTTGGTTCCCTGTAGATTTTGTATTTCACCTAGTATAACCCTCATCTCTTCTTTCATGTTGTTGCCATACTCATTGAGTTGAGTGTCTGATCACGAGTGTTTGAACTCTGCATCTGATAGGTTGGTTATCTCTGTTTCATTTCATTCTTTTTCTGAGGTTTTGTTCTGTTTTTTCATTTAGGCCATATTTCTCTGTCTCTGTTGGGCACCATCCCTGTGTTTGTTTCTGTGTATTGTGTAGAGCTGTTGACCCCCTGTCTAAATAGTGTGGCCTATTGTAGAAAAGGCACCTGTAAATTGTGTGCGGCAGCCTTAGGTCATCACCATGGCAGGGCCACCCACTTCACCGCTGTGTGGCTATGTGTGTGGGGTGGGCTCTGAGAGGGGACAGTGATGCTTGCTGTCTTCTGGAGGTTTGCCCGGCACTCGTCCCCATTTCCAGTCACTTCACCCACTCCCCGTATGCAGCTGTCACCCTTCCAGCTGTTGCCCTGGTGCTAAATCCCAGAGTGGATGGGTGAGTGTATATTCTAAGGCCCTGCGGCCTCTTCAAGCAGAGTTTCCTGAAAATCCAGCAGTTTCTACTGTTGCCCCAACCCCCACTGGTTTTTACAGCCAGAAGTTACAGGGATTTGTCTTCTGGGCACTGGAGCCCTGGGCTGTGCTGTCTGGCCTGGGGCTTGAATTGCTCACTCCCAAAGGCCCTGCCCCCCCCCCATTTTTAGTCACCACACATGAATATGGGGCTGCCCATCTCACCGCCGCTTGCCTGTCAGCCACACCACGGCTCTCCTCACCTCTCCACCGCCTCCATGTTTCTGTCCCTCCTGCCTCTCTGGATGAATGTGGCTTCTTTAAATCCTGGTTGTTGGACTTCACAGTTGGATTTTCTGACAGCTCTGGGTGTTACTTATTTTGAGATTTAGTTGTAATTCTCTCTGTGATTGCTGGAGGAGGCCAAGTTGTTTATACCTCCATCTTGACCATTTTGTACTGAGTTCTTGGTCATTCGTTTATTTCATCAATTACCTTTTTAAAATGTTAAAATTTGCAAAATATGTTACATTAAAGCATTATGGAAAATAATACTTTGTAGTGATTATATGTGGAGACTTCTGCTTTTTTGCTCTAAGATTATCTTCTTTTGCCCACATTGTCCTGGTATTCCCCACCCCTATGACTGTCTAAAGCAGTGATTTTCAGCTGGTGTGTTGCATAAATATGAAATACCTGACTATTTAGTCAGGGTCACTGACCTCTTTTTCCACTTAGATTGTCAAATAAGAAAATGACAATGGCCAGCACAACAACAAGTGTCTGGTGTGATTGAATCACAATTACACCTATTAGCAAATTGGCAAGAAGTGTATTTTTTGGTGTGCCACAGAATTTCAGTAGCTAGTTTGTGTGTGCCATGAGATAAAAAAGGTTGAAAATTGCTGTTCTGGAGTATGGTGTTTGGAAATGTTTGTCACGAAGGCTATTTACCAGCGTTCTACACATAAGCTGTCTGTGCCTTGTGATCTGACATTTACTTACAGCTGCTTCATGCACAGGTATCCAGAAGGCCTTAGGGAGAGGAAGATGATGAAGAAGAAGTCCATAGGGATTAGTTGATGAATTATCCATGATAGTGATTTATTATATTTACTGGGCAATCTGAAGTCTAATTAATTAGAGACCCCCAACTATAAACCTAAGAAAATGTCTATAACCAAGGGCAATTTTATATAAAAAGTTAAAATTATTTTTTAGTACTGTTGGCTAATCTATTTTTAAATTTTGTCTGAAAGTATCCTTCCTTTAAAAAAAGAAAGAAAGAAAAAATGAATCTCACTACCTTTGTCTTCTCTTGTACCTTGTGGTCAATAGAAGCAACATGACATTTGTAAACATAAGAAGAATTACAAGTGGACCAATCTTAGGAGACTTTTTCCTACTCACAAAACTTATTTTTTAAGTGAATTTTTGTTTCAGAAACTAGTACTTCAAATAATGTATAATTGAAACTGGAGCATTCACTGTTGCAGTCATTTTAATTACAACCCTTGTGGTCGTTGGCTTTCTGTTGGTGCAGTTCAATGATCACCATGAGACGTTCTCCCCACTAGACATTTGCTTGTTCCACATTGAGAACAAATTGCGATTTTCCCCCTGTGGTCCTAGAAATAATTCTCTGGTTTGTTTTTATAGACTTTGTTCTGAAACCAGTTCTCCTCTTTACCCTGGCATTCATTTGCAGCTGGACATCCAGATTTTAACAGATCATTTCATGTTATAACTGCAACAGTATCAAAATACTGATCACTTACCAAGAAGCAAAGTATCCAAAAGGCTGAAGCTGAGAGTTCAGCCAGTTTGTTTTCAAAAGTTAACATAAGAATCACATGTTAGATATGACATTGAGGGTAGCCTCAATCGAAGGAGAGTGAATGGTAATGATCCATCCAACTATTGTTAAAACATACTCAGGTGTTTACCAAAGACAAAGCAAAGGAATTCTACCATTTTAACACATTGTTGACTGGCAGTTTTATACAAAAGCTAATGCAAGGGCAAACAGGAGACTGGTGTAACAATCTACACCCATCTGTTCATTAATAGTGCTTATTTATAAAGGTGGCATTCAGTAACTAATAGGAGATTTAAGGAACCCGTTTTTCAGAAGTTTTCTTTCATTGTTTGTTTTAAAGTTATCCAAGCCACTTAGAAAAAACTTGTCAGTTTTTCTTGAACTTGTCGATTGTTTAACTGGCATAATTTGGTGTATTTTGACTCCTCTCATCTGTTCCTACGTAGTAACCCCAAGTCCTGCAAGTTCTACATTAGTTATACTTCAAGTTTCATCCCAGTTCACATCATTCTAGGCCAGTTGCAGGAAGCTCCCACATGGACTATTGGTATTTATGCTAAAATTAAAGTATCCAAACAATGTTTCATCATATGTAGATACTACTTCCACATTACCTATAAAATTTACCAGAGAGATGAACCCAAAGTTCATTTGCATCCTTCCAGGGCCATACCTTATAACAATTTCTTCATTATTCTCGGACTTTTTGCTGTAGCCAAACGGATATGCTTATTCGTTATATGTTTTACACACCCTCATTTTTACTTTTTTATATGTAACATCTAATGGCCTTTAGTCTTGTCACTATTCTAAGTGATACCATTTTCCTGAGCAGAAACTAGTTCAAAAGTCACTTCCTCGAATGCCTTTACTTATCTGGTCTAATCCTATATATTTTTGTTCCTTTATTCTAAATTCCCTCAGCATTTCTGTAATCTACTTAGTACTATATTAACATACCAATGTTACACTGTGTATATTGCGAACTCTTAAAGACAAGGAATCAGCCTTCATTATTACAGTGCTTAACATAATAGTAGGATTTATCATGGAATAAATAGACATTGCTTTTCTAAGCTCTTGCTGTCATACTTTCACATCTTACATCTCATTTTCACAAAATCACTGTGTCAGGGTTACATTCAACTATGAATAATAGAAATTCCTACCACAATGACAAGGAAGTTTTTCCATTTCCTGTGTATTAAAAGGTTTGGAGATCCATGATGGTTTTGCTGGCCCTGTACCTTCATAGGCTTTCTGAGAATTTTAGGTCATTCTCTCATGGTTGAAGAGGGTTGCTGTAGTCTCAGCTATGACACTGGCATTGAGGGAGCAGGGAGAAGAGCACTGTCCTCCTTTGTCAGAAAGGGAAAAACTCCCCAGAACTCCACCGTATTTACATCTCATTGGTCAGAACTGGGTCATGTGGGGATCTCTACCTGCAAGGGAGGCAAGTGTGCCTGGGAAAAAGGGAGTGGGAATGAGTTGAATGAGACAAATAGTATTTTCTAGAGCTAAACGGATTATCCCTCTACCAAAGAAAAAAAGCAAAAACTATTCTCTGCATGGAAGAAGGGAGAAGAGGTGTTAGGTAGACAATAAACAACACCCACCGCTGACTGCCTTTCTAAGCCACAGCTTCCTTATCTGCAAACTGGAAATACTAATAGCAGTGCCCCTTGGAGAATAACAGGAGATAATAAATGTAAGCACTTAGGCCAGTGCCTGGCAAATAGCAAGAGTTCAGTGAAGAGTAGCTGGTATTACAGTTACTATTTGGTCTTCAGCTCATGTAGCTTGATCTGAGAAATCTGGGGGGGAGAAATGGCTGTTTTCCCCTCTTGCCTCACGAATCAGAGCACTACTGCATATACGGCAACCTAGGAAGTCCTTTTCCAGCATCTGTAGTTTATCATCTACTCTACTACATGCACAGACACTTCATTGTAATAGCAAACATGTAGAATTTTACCACACAAAATGGAATTTCTAAACTCTGCACATTCTGTTACCAGGAGTGGAGGCCAGATTAACTACAGTGTTTTTCCCTTTTGCGTCCATGCAATACATCAAAATTCGATTTCTTTCATTTCTCAGTCTTACCCAAAGGAAAAGATGCCTCATAAAACCCTGATGTCACAAGCTGGCATAGGTGCTGAGCATCCCTTTAAGTCCCTTAAGATACACTCATCCTCAGAAGTGGCAGAGGAGCTCATGCTATTGTTAACCACATCTAACTGGTTCTACTTCATTCCAGTAGACCTGTTCTTACACCTGATTCTGTTGGGTTGGCCAAAAATTTCATTTAGTTTTTTCTGTACGATGGCTCTAGTAGTGCTTCGTTGTCTTTAACTTCATTCCAAAGAGTTTTGTTAAATTGTATTGTGACAGCTGTCAAATCAGCATGCATTTAAAAAAACCAAAGTCGGTGAATTTTTGTGCAGTATTTTTAGCGTATTGATGCCTTATTATTCAAGAGAGGTAAAAACACAACTGAAACACACACAAAAAAGATTTGTACAGTGTGTGGAGAAGGTGCTGTGACTGATCAGACACATCAAAGGTGGTTTGCAAATAGCCAACATACTCAAAATGTCCAAATCAGTAAACTTATTGGTGAAAATGAAAATTGTGTCTTTTATTTAAAAAAAAAAAAAACCTCAAAAAACCTAAATGGACTCTATGGCCAACCCAATAGTTCTTGTTTCTGCCATTTCTAAACCCTTTGAGATTTCATGATAAGCACTATTTCTCTAGCTCCAAACTTGTCTCCCCTCAGTGTGTGCTTTCAGGCCATGTTGGGTCACTTTTCTCTATTTTGATCAACTGAGTAGAAGCCCTTATTCTAGATGATCTCTAGTAACGTAAGACAATGTTGCTAACACCGTGCCAATGAAGAGTGGTAAATACAGTTGGGCATATGACATTTATCAAGCCTGGGAAGCATGTGGTGCATTTTATAAAGACTTACTTCAGTGGGAATAATCCACAGTGCTAGTTTTTAATTATTAAGGATACTTGATTGCTCATCGCTATCAAACAAACAAACAAAAATAGTTTACAGTGCTGTGATTAACTGGATTACATAGACCCCAGAGGAAAAATATGGCATCTTTTCCAGACAATCAACATATACCATCGGATGTTTTAAATTCTGTGTAGAATACAAATAAGTAGAAAACATGTTTTCTATTCAGAAATAATTTGCAGTCTACCTGTTGATGGCTAAGAGCAAATAGAGACATTCATACATACTCCACGTAAGGTAGTATTGAGTAAAATAGATAGTAGGTGTTTTAATAAAGGCAGACATCTCCAATGCCCCAGGTAGTCAGTAAGGTTCTGCTGGAAGAGACAGAAAGGGTACCTGAAGGTTGGGGCATCTGAAGAGGCCTTCCTAGTTTCTGTACCAGTTGACAAATAGTGAAGATGAAGGCCAAGATATCACCTTCTTGATATAGGACAGATTGGCAGATAATTCTTTAAAAGTCTTCACTGATTTGGGCTTCTAACAATGAACCCCTAAGGTTCATGTCAGAGCTGGTTGCACTGAAAGGGGCAGGAAGCTCCTGAAAAGAGGGATGGAACTGAGCCGTATATTCTCAATTATTCTCCCCATATTTACCAGAGATGTTTCTCTCGCTAGGGATGGTGCAAAGGGGTGGCCCGGGGCTCAGAGGCAAGAGATTGCACCTCGCCCCAGCTGAGAGTCATGAGGAAGATGTTCTCCTACATTGACCCTCTGGCCTCACAACACGGAGCAGGTCTAAAGATGAGGTGGGAGGGCATGTTAGGCATGAAACAGATTTTGCGGGGTAAGGGTGTTGTACCAGACTACAGTGCAGCAGAGGGTTAAACATGAAGCACACGTAACATCCTTCAGTTACAGGATGGACAAAAGGTAGGTTACAGTGGGGTGAAAGTGAGTCTTTCCCTGTATGTATAGGGTAACTTGTTTCATACCCGCACCCTTTTAGAAGTCTTCTATTTAGTGCTACATTAAGCTTTGGAGGATTAAATACGGGTAGCCTGACTTGCACCTCTGTTGTCAGCTGTAAAGGGACCACGGGATACCAGCTGTATTTTCCCTAAGATTAGGCAACCAGGAGGTTGCTTAGGGCAAAAAAGTTGGCTGGAAATCTGCTTTCCCAAAGGCCATTCCTTAGAGTATGATGCTTGTGGGATCATAGAAGTGTCCACTAATTTGGATTCGTCGTTCCAGGTTTTCTCCCTTCATTCCAGGGATTTAGGTAAGACATGGAATTCTTAGAGAAGTCCTCTTGGAAGCAAGACCATCAGAAATCATACATGGCTCCAGACAAGGCTCTCCAGTGGCCATTGCAAAAATATTTGGGTTCTTGGAATATGGCTTGCTGTGTTTAAACAAAATCCTCTATAGTAGGAACAGAACTTGATTCCTTTGGGTTTAATTTGTGCTCGTGTTGCATCTAATTACTTTTGGATTCAAAATAAGGGAGGCTTCTTTTATAACTGAAGCAGTCTTTGAAACAGTATGATTCATCCTATAATCCCTTTTAAAGATAATGTCAACCAAAACATGAACTATACTAGTGACATGAAGAAATAATACAGTGTAACCACAGTTTCTTGTTTTAATACATCGCAACCATTTTGCAGATACTCGGGGTGTAGCTAGTGAATATCATAAGAGGAACTATTATTTTAATGGGAAATTATGTGTGTGAAAATTTTTCTCATTATTTGCAAGCTAAAAGGAAGTTAACAGTAAAATAGGAATTCTATAACACCGGAATCCTATTTACTATAATTTTTGGCTAATTTTGTCAGCCTTGTTCCTTTTTAAGTGTGTGAAGCATCATGTGCATCCAGTGAAGCACACCAAGTACGACCTTAGGAATTAGGTGAGGGGTAGACACCCACGCACATACCAAAGACTGGAACACCTTGGTACATGTAGACTGGTATCCCTTCCTCCTGTCAACAGTAACCTCTGCCCTCAGTTCAGTGGTGTAATTGAGCTTCGCCTGTGTTTAATGCATACATTATATACATCGGTGCACATAGAGGTACAATATATTTTCCTTTGTCTTGGTTGTCTGTTATTCTGCATGATTTATGACATATGTGTCCATGTTATTGCATGTAGCTACAGTCTGTTCCTTTTTACTGTTGTATATATGTGTAATGTTCTATTGTAGGAATATACCATAATTTTTTCACTCTAGTGTTGTTATTGGAATGTCCAGTTTGAAGATATTACAAAAAATACTTTTCTGAAATTCTAGTACCTGCCTTTTAACGTATATTGCATTGTGCATTTCTGTTAGATATGTAGTATATAGGAGTCAAATAAATACCTTGCTCAAAGGATATATGTGCGCTCATTTTTGTAGGTAATGTCAGATCACCTAATGTACCCATTCACATTTCAACAGCAAGATTTAAAAGTCACTATTGCTCCACTCACCAGTCTTCAGTATTTTTGCTTTTTAATTTTAGCCATTTTGATGAGTGTGGTGTTATTATGTTATTGTGGTTTTAGTTTTCCTTTTCTTAATAACTAAAGAGGTCAAGCCACTTTTCATGTTTTTATTGGCCATTTGGATAGCCATGGAATATGGTATGTAGTCTTTTGTTTATTTAAAAAATTTGTCTTTATTTTCATGTTGATTTATAGAAGTGCTTCATATATTCTGGATATAAACCCTTTGAGAGGAATAAGTATTATAACTATCCCACAGCACGATTTGCCTTTTCCTTCTCTTATGGGTAGGACTTTTTAATGACCGTAAATTCTTATTTTCTAATATAAACCAATTTATTAATCTTTTGCATGATGTTTAGTGTTTTTGTATGCTAAGAAATTTTTTTCATCCTGAACAGCATGAAGATACTCTCTTATTTTATGAATGCTTTATTTGATTTGTTGTACATATTTTAGGTCTATAATCCACTTTTGATGATAGGAGTTAAGTTTTATCTTTTTTTGCTCTCTATGGAGACCCAATTTACCCATTTGTTGAAGACCATCTTTTCCCAGTGCTCTGCCAGGCCACCTTTGTTTTAAATTGAGTATCCATATGTGTGTGGTATGTTTTTGACTCTCTGCTTTATTCGGTTTGTCTATTCTTGCATCAGGACCACAATGTCTTTATTTGTAATATGTTTTGACATCAGGTAGGTCAAGTTCTTTCAGCTTGTCCTTTTTTAAGAGTGTCTCGACTATTTTTGGCCTTTTCCATTACTATATACATTTTCAATTCAGCTGATCAGGTTATACACATACACACCAAATAGGATTTCATTGGGGCTGCTTTGAATCAATAGGTTGAAAGCTGACCCTTTTACAATATTAAGATGTCTAATTTGCAGAAGACTCCATGTATTTGAGTCTTTAATACCTTTCAATAATGTTTTATAGTTTTCTAGGGAGACATCTTGTTCATGTACATCTTTTGTAGATTTATTCCTAAGAATGTGGTACTTTTTATTGCCATTCTAAATGATACTTTAAAATAGGTTGTTTTGGTTAATTGAAATAAAATTGATTTTATATCTTGACTTTATATCTAGAAACTTTCTAACTGTCCTCTTAATTAGAATAATTTTCCTGTATATTCTTTTGTATTTATTAGATCTCTAAATGGTGGCTTTTTCTTTTCTTTTAAACCTTCTGTTTACTTTCTTTCCACATTTTATTAGCCACACCCTGCAGTAATGTATTATGTAGAAGGCTGAACGGTTAAATTGAACATGGAGAGTAGTCGTGCTTATCTTGTTTCTGATCCCAATGGGAAAGCTTTCAACATTTTACCATTTTGGATGATGTTTACTTTGTTTGTGGGAAATACTTAATACAACTAATACTAGTCCTTTCTATTTCTAGTTTACTAAAGTTTTTGTTTGTTTTTCCATCATGAATGAATATAGAGTACGTAAAATGTTTGTCTTATATCTGTTGAAGTAACCATGTGATTTGCTTCTTTATTTCATTATGTTGAATTATTTTGGTTGATTTTTGAATGTTAAATCAACTATCATTCCTGAAACAAATCCAACTTGGTTATAGGCATTATCCTTTTTTATGAATTATTAAGTTTGGTTTGCTAACAATTAGATAAGGAGTTTTTCATCTATGTACACCGTGTGTTTTTTGCATCATGAGTGAGGTTGGCCTGTGACAATCCCTCTTGGTACTGCCCTTGTCATGTTTTGGCGGTGGAATTACTTTGGATTCATAAAATGAATGGGAAAGTTTTTGTTTTTATATTTTCTGGAAGAATGTGTGAGATATTAGAATACTGCTTATTTATGACATTCACTGTGAAGACATAACTATAGGTTTGATTTCTAATACTAAGCAGATGGAAAACTCCAGGTTTTTGTACTCTTGTAAATTTTGAGAGTTTGTATTTTTCAGGGAGTTTATCCATTTCATCTCCATTGTCATTTCTTTTGGTATAAAATGATGTATATTATCATTTTATAATCTTTTTAATGTCTGTAGAATCTATAATGTGAGATCTCTCATCATTCCTGATATTGGTTATCTCTTCATTAGTCACAGCAGAAACTTACGAATTCTGTTAGTCATTCTAAGAACCAACTTTTGGCTTTATTTACCTCCTCTATTGCAGATATTTGTTCTACTTCATTAACTTCTGCTCTTTATTATTTTTATGGGATTAATTTATTTTTCTAAGTTTTTGAGATGAATATATAGGTTAATGATTTCCAGTATTCTTTTCCTCTAAAATATGCACTTAAAGCTGTAAATTTCTCTCTAATCACAGCTCTCATTGATCTTATATGACTTGATACATAATTTTCCATTATCATTCAGTTAAAATATTTTCCAACTTCTATTAGAATGTTTCTCTTTGATCCATGGGTTACTTAGCAGGATATTTATTAACATTCTTTAGAAATATGTGGGGATTTTCAAAGTATCCTTTTATTATTGATTTCTAACGTAATTATTCTGTGGTCAGAGTACATTTTTTGAAATTTGTTGAAACTTACTTTAGTAGCCTAGTATATGCTAAATTTTTATTAAAGTTCATAAAAATCATATTTATTCTGTAGTTTTTGGGTGCAGAGCTTCGTATATAGTAATTCAGATTTATTTATTAGGTCATATAATATTTTATGTCCAACTGATATTTTTGTTCACTGTTCTATCAATTAATAAGTTTATGTAAATCTTACACATGGTTGATGATTATTTTCTGCTTTTTCTTATAATTCTGTCACTTTTCTGTGTATACATTTTGCAGCTATGTTATTTAGTACATACATTCACATTTAGAATTGTTATCTTTCTGATGAATCAAACCATTCATTATGAAGTATACTTCCTTGTCTTTAGCAATTTTCTTTTTTGCCATAAAATCTACTTCTGATTTAATAAAGATATGCTATTTCTCTTGATTACTGTTTAAATGTTACGTCTTTCCCTATTCTTGTACTTTCCGTCATTTCATGTCCTTATAGTTCTTATGTTTTTTATAAATAGAATATAATTGGGCTTTGTTTTTTACTCAATTTGACTCTCTGGGAGGAAGAACTTCATGTGGCTTATTTGGAAGATATTACCTCCCAAACTAAGGCAAGTAAACATCTAGGAGAAAGATTAAAAACAAATTTAGAAACATCATTTCAGGCCTGATTATACAGAGCTTTTTTAATAGCAAGGTAAAATGTTTGGCCTTTATCTTTTAGGGAACCGTTGGAGGGTTTTGAACAGACAGGTGAGTTGTGTGTGTTTTCCGAAGCTGAAATCAGTGAGCTTCACCTGTAGTGGGGAGCATCGAGGCAGCGAGCCAGGGTTCTGGAACAAGAGTACTTTATACTTGGTCTGCTTCAGTACAATATTTGATGACTAAATGAAAAACCCAGGACTGAACAGGAATGTGGCAGTGGAAGTGCTAAGAAATGGCTGGAAATATAGAGCTCATCTTTCGCTTGTATGTGGCTGGGCAGAACATTTAAGTTTAGGTTCAAGATAATCAACAAATAGGTGTTGAAACCATGCTGTCTGTTATACGGGGCCCCAGAAGAATACATTAGGTAAAGAGATAGTGGTGACTGTATTGATCATCAACTTAGAAAACATTACAGATAGTTGAATATAGGAAATATCTGAAGATGAGAGTAACATTTTCCTTCACCACCCCCTCTCCCATCAATACCCTGCAGATCTTGTATAGGTGGTTGCTCTACATCAATGTTTTTGCAGGTACTTTTGAGGCCAGAGCCTCAGTTTACACATTGTCAAGATGAGGCCGTGCTTCCCTGTTACCATAGGTAGCTACTGTCCAGTGCACTCACAACTTGATATTATTACATGTTGCCAAAGTAATTCAATGGCGAATAATTCACTGTTTCCTACTCCTGGTTTTACCTTCCTCTTCTCTCCAAATGTAGTTGTTAATCTTTCCCTTAACAGCTGCTTACTCATTTGTCATTTTTATGTATGTTAAAGAATGTAGAAATTGTAGTAAACAGAATTCTAGGGAATTTTAGTCTAATAAGTTAAATATGTGATGACGTTTTTAGTCATAATTTTTTAGTAGTTTCTATCAGACTTTTGCGTTAATTTCTTGGGTGTTTCCATCTGCTGCTTTTGGCTGCTGATCCACCTCATATAGCTTGTTTTCTGTTCTGTTTTAAATCTTGGATTATGAGCTTATCTTCAGTAGGGTTTTATCTATAAAATTCCTGTGCAGCCTGGGCTAAGAATGTTCTTCCAAGGTAGTTTTAGGTTTATTCTGTGCACACTCAGAACTTAGTTACTTGTATTTCCCAACTGTTGCTTCCTAGACAACATGTGATGTAAATTCAACCCCCTGTGTTGTGCAGACCATATTCTGACTCCTCAAGGTGCTGGTATAGGTCGGGAGCTAGTTATTCCTAAAGGAAGAGAGCAAAGGGAAGCAGGTATTCAGAAGCTTGCCTGCTTCACCAGGAAGCTACCTCGTCCCACACTCCAGCGGGTGACAGCATTTTCGGGCCAAGGGGATTAACACCCCTCCCTTCCCCCAAGTAGGGAGCAGCCACCCTCCAGATTGCCCGGGGGACCGGGCTGGAGGGTGCTGGGGACACCCACACACACACACACACACACACACACACACACACACATCAGCACATGCTCAGTAGAAGTCAAAACGGTTTAGGGAGATTCTTTGAGGCATGCGCAATGGAGCCAGGATGGTAACGGTCAATAGGGCCTGGCGGTCTAACCCAGGACGGGAATAGATTGGTTAACAGGTAGGCCTCTCGGAGCGAGAAACGTTGTGCAATAGATTGGTTAGTGTGAAAGAAACGCTTGGGTTGTCCTAAGCCCTAAATAATACCATTCCAGCTGACAAAGCGCTCTCGCTGTCACCTGGTGACACACGGTCGCCTCACCTGCCCCATTTCTTCCCTCATTCTTTCCATAGCGACCATGGGCCCCATGGAAGACCGGCCCGCTCCGAAGATCTAGGGTTTAGCATGACACAGAAACTCGGACACTGGCCTTCGTTTCGACCTTGGTGAAGTCAAGATTGGACTTTTTCCCGTGGCAGAATGGCTGGTGGTGGGACATGGGAAACCCAGGGGAACTCTGATTTTGCATCTGGTGCCACAAATAAATCTTGTAAACAGACCTCATCCTCCCTTGCTGGTGGCCTGGAATGCTTTTCCTTGATACCACAAGAACCCCACTTCCACTGGCAGCGAAGGGGTTTATTTTCCCCACTCAGAGCCCAGCACTAGTAAACCAGCTTCCCTAATGTCTGCTTTGCTGGTGGGCAGATTCTCCCCACCCCAACCGAGAGGTGAGTTAGTCCTCCTAGTTTCATGCTGGGATCTTAGTTTTAATTCTCCACCTTCAGGAGCCACGTTCTCAGCCCGTACCCCTTGCTCCCTTGAAACCAAGCTCTTAGACTGTAGCCACTGCTACCGCCCCTACCCAGGCAAGCACAGGGCAGCCCGTTCTTGCTGGTTCGGTTTTCAGTTGCTGCATAATTCCTGGCACCTGGATATTTGTCTTTCATCTGCACTTAGCCGAGCATTTTTTAAAAGTCTGTGTAATTTTCTCCAGCATTTCCAGTTTAAGGGTGGGGGGAGAGTGATGTGTAGTCTACCATATTGCTGAAACTCAAATCTTGAATTCTTTCCGTATTTATGAAGTTGTTTTGTCCCCATGTTTCTAAATATTCTCGGCTTTATTTTTTTTAAAGACATTACAGTCACAGTTGGAGTAATCTTAAAATGGCTTATTTTTCCTTGATTTAATAGAAAAAGAGTGCTTAATTCTGGTATCATCGAGCCTTGTCACTTCATAAGCTCTGCTCAGAGGCACACAGGGAATAATTAACTAAAGGTTCACAGAAGACCAGCTCTTTTATCTCAGCCTGGGAACATAACTTTGACAGTGCATCCCAACCGAGTAAATAACATCAAATTTAGGGTGGTGATTACCTTGGGATTCAGGGAAAAGAAGAATGGAGAAATTAGATGATTGCAGGGAGGGGCAATTTAATTACATTTGTATTTACTTATTTAAAATTGATATTAGAGAGGAAGAGAGACAGAGAGAGAGAGGCAGACAGAGAGGGAAACACTGATTTGCTGTTCTGCTTATTTAATGCATTCATTGGTTGCTTCCTGCATGTGCCTGACCTCGGCACATTGGAACAACTCTCCAACCAACTAAGCTACCCAGTCAGGGCCTGTAATATTTTATTTCTTAAGCTAAGTAGCATATACTGAGAGGTCTATTCCATGCTGTACATTTAAAAAAGTATCTGAGGTCCTGGCTGGTGGCTCAGTGGATAAGGCACTGGCCTGGGAACCCCAAGGTCTCTGGTTCGATTCCCAGCCAGGGCACATAACCAGGTTGCAAGCCAGGTGTCCAGCCAGGTCCGTAGCTGGAGGCAGGTGAAAGGCAACCATACATGGATGTTTCTCTCCCTCTCTGCCTCTCTCCCTTCCCCTCTCCCTGAAAAATAATAAATAAAATCTTTTAAAAATATATCTGAAACATTTTATAGTAAAAATGATTGTAGAAGGAATTATCACTATAATAAAATTGTGCCATATTTTTAATTTCATATCACAGAAGACATACAGGGCATTTGTCATTGTCATGTGCATTCGTCAAGTGAAAAGATAGTTTTCCATCCTAAAAAGGTAAAGGCGTAAGTTGTTATTTCAACTACTGTTAAGATTTGGTTATTTCCACATTAGACTGTGTCCTCATGCTTGTTAAAAATGCCATGCGTGCAACCACAAACTCCCTTCTATCCAGTGGTCATGCTATTTCCAACGTGGGGAGTAATTCTAGCATTATCCAGAATAGTAACAGGTTAAATCTGAAGCATCTTTTGTGCTAAAAAGATCCTGTTAAGCATTTTTTTGCAATCAAATTCTCAGCTGCTTTTTCCCCCCATGTTAATAACAAGCATTGCTACTTGGTGATCTTGTTTAGTCACATCTTTTGACAATGAAATATGAAAGAAGAAAGAAGGGTTGGCAGGTGGTGGACATTCTTTCAAATGTTTACTTAGGCTTGGTACTTGATGCCTTGTAAAGTCTGCCTCTAGTTCTCACAACATTAAAAATAGTTAACACACTGAGTGCTTTCTTTGTGACAGTCATTATGATAAATTATTTTTAATGTATTATCATATTTAATTCCTATAATATTTCAGTAATTATCATTGTCTCCTCTTTATTTTTATTTTTCCTAAATACTTTTATTTTCACTGAAACTTTTTTAAAACTTGATTGTTTTTCAATTACAGTTTCCCATTTTTCCCCACAATTGTTCTCCCTATCCTTTCCTTAGAATGAAGGAAATAGTTTGATTAATTTGACTACATTGAACAAGTACTACTAACTGCTGAATATTTACTTCGGGGTAACTTTGAGGTACCCTTATCTTGCTTTCTGTCTATCTGCTGTCACACCATCCATCCAGTTTTGGAGACCACAGAGAAATAATTTAATATTACTTTAGCATCAGGAAGAGTCACATGGATGTTGTGAAATGTCACATTTAGCCGATTTCTATTTACAAACAGTAGGGAACGGATGATCAGTCAAGGCAAGCTGAGTCCTCAGGACACAGGAGTTTGGAGGGCAGAATGCTTGTCCAGTGAACTGCCTGAGGCTGTTGTTGATGGTATGTGTGGATAAGATAGGTATGTGGCCTCTGGTGTAATGTTTTCTGTCATACCAAAGACTATTAAAAGGACAATATTGTCTTGGGATTCTCACCTTTGGCCTAATCAAAGAAAACCTTCCCTTCCCACATCATTACTGTTGGGAGGGGGGGTAGGTACGCAGGATGGGAGAGAATATGGAAAGAGAAATATGAAAAGTTGACCAAGCATATTGTTTCTTGTTGCCTTATAGATGAAGCCTATCTGCTTTTCAGAAAAAGAAAAATAAGGAAGAATGGTAGGAGGGATGGAACAACAGAAGGAGTAGAGGGAACAGTGATACAATATCAATAAAAGGACTCATGTTTATCTCTGTGACTTCTTAGAGAAGATGCTTGCATGACTATTTTGTGACTTTATAACTTTATGTGAAGATAAATTCATGTGAATTAATTAAAATGAGTCTTGTCCAGCTAGGTCCCTAGTTGGAGGCAGGTGAAACGCAACCATACATTGATATTTCTCTCTCTTACTTCCTCCGTTCTTGGCCTTCTCTCTGAAAATAATGAATAAAATCTTCAAAAAAAAAGTAAATAAAATAAAGTAAAATGAGCCTGGTAAAGAGCAAGGGATCTCTTTCCCCCAGTCTTCCTGGTGCACAATTCTATAACACATTCTATAACATATCATTGGCATTGTATTATGTGCTCACCTCCCCGAACTCCAGTTTTTCTAAGAGAAACTCACATTATCTCCAACCTGCCTCTTCAACTATTGTTTCTACATCATACTAAGGCTTGTGGTGAATTATTTTGGCCTGTTTAAGTAACTCTGAGCCTGGGCTACTTAAACATCTAGAGGCCCTTCATTGAATTAGCAATAAATCTTAAATGAATTAGTATAATCTCATTAAAATCCAAATGAGACATCATCCATCCACTTTACTGCTGCCATCTACCTGTGGTTTAACCAAAATCTTACTATGATAGTATAATTATTATTAATAAATTAATAATAACATTTCATAGGACCCAGGGGTGTATAAGTAGGGGTGTGAGCAGATGTTTTCTTTTGCCTGTGGAATTTTACAGGTGTCCAAAGACATTGTAAAGATGCAAGAAGGGGCCAATCTAAGGACAAGTGCCCTGGGGTGGCCCATAAATAGCTCTGCTGGTGCGAATACTTTGCTGCTTTGTCATTTAAAAAAATCAGTAATTAACTTGAAGTTAGGTCTTGTGGGAAATTGTGAATCTCACTTATCTAAACTTTCTTTAGAAAGAGGCAAGCGTTTCGGGTGCTCTCCCTCCTGTTAGCCGTTGAGCTCCATGGTGTGAGTCCTCAGGCCCCTGCTACCGCTCTCGCCTCCCTTCTGTTTCTGTAAGAGTGGCAGAAAATTTTATGAGGGATCTTTTGCCGTCCTCCAGAAACATTATAGCAAAACTTTTATTTGAAAATATGGTCCAGTTCTGAACCTATCACAGGAAATTGAATTATTCCAACATTTTGTAAAGTCCTTTATTGTTTAAAAAGAACATAAATGCCCATTAGCCCTTTAAGATGCTTAAAACCCCTTGCTGGGTAGGCAAGGCAGGTGTTGGCCCCGTCAGACTGCTGAAGGGGAATTCAGATCTTCTACTCCTGCTACAGTGAGTGCTCTTTCCGTATTGCAACTAGTTTCTTGACTAAATGCCAATGAAAGGGTTTTGTTTTAATACAGATTCTTGGATGTTCATATCTAACATTAACTTTCGAAGCTTGATGGGACTGTTAGAACTCTGTTAACTGTTAGCGTGGGGGTGGAGCACATTTAATAATTGAGAAACTCTTAGCCGGTTTGTTAACTGACTTTGCTTTCCATCGTCCTCTGTGCGTTCCGGGTCTCAGAAAGGCAGGATCAGTGTGAATGGAGCAGGTGGAACCCTCACACTAAACAAACACAGCATAGGCCGCTGGATGGGAAATACATAGGAAATGGCAGCTTCAAAGAGCACTTGTACCTATCTCAGAAGGACTGTGTGATTCAAATGCCTTCTTCATTAACAGGAACACCATGGGCTGTACACACTCGAGTCACTTCTTTTTATAACCTCAGTGCTCTGCCTGTCCTCATGTCACCCCCCAGAGCAATGTTACCCCCAAGTGTGCAACTGGGAGGCCCCCAGGTTGTGAACTCTAACACCATTGTGTTTATTTTTATGAGAATTAGGTCAAGATTAGCCTAAGCAAAGGCACCAAATAACCTGGGAACCCAAGCAAAATGGGAAATAAAATATGTTTTATACAGAGTCTTTACAGATGGATTTCACAGAGAACAGTAATTAACTGTGGGCCCAGCTGGGGATGCCTTTTTCATGATTTACAGGTAGCCCAGAGAAAAGCTAAATAAAAAAAAAATTCCAGCCCCAACTGCTCTTCTAAAATGGGCTAAGAACTATAGCAGTGAATTAAAATAACCTGTGAATTTTTCTAACCAAAATAAAAATACCAGTTATGAAATATTTCTTTTACTCTTTGCCAATTCTTTAATAGTCCATTAGGTATTTCTAGGAGGTGGAGTAGCTGAAATGAAAATTTGAGCTTAGAAACGTGAAAGGCCAGAATCTTGAATAAACTGACTGAGACGAGGTAGAACTGGGGTGAAAGGAGGCTTTTTCTGTGGGAGATCTGCTTTCAAACTGGGCATGTGTTTCATTTGGATCCGTCTTTGAAAGTTCCAGGAATCACTGAAAAAAGAGACTTGAAGAAACTTAGAAATAACTAGTTTCATCCTCCTGCAGCCTGAAAGTGGGCCACTTCGTGGAGAAGGTATTCAATTGCTTCTATATGATTTAGCCAAATGAGTCTGTCCTTTTCAGATGAAAAGTTGTCACTCAACTTGGTTGAAGAATCTGTTCTTTCAACCTACTCCTTCTCCGCGTTAGAACCTTGTTATAAAACCGGATTTCTTGTGCACTACTTCTCTCTGGCCTGACGCAGAAGTGATTGATTGGATGTGCTATCCTTTATGTCGTTGTTTATAGAGAAAGCCCGAATGAGTATCTGGCCTTGACACACTACCTCAGTTCAGCTTCCAAGGCCAACATTTAAGAACATTTTAATCTTCTTTCTGTTACTTGCACTAGGAATGGTGGTAATAATAACATGGCTAATAATTATATACTTAGAAACTATGCGTCCAACAGTGGAGATTAATACGGTTTTATTCTGATACCTTTTCCTGCAGGTAGTACATAGGAGTGATTTTCAATTCCCAGGTTCTTTTCAGAAGATCTAGGCTTTTGATATCTTTTTTTTTTTTTTTTTTTTTCACCTTAACTACAGTAAAAGCAGTTCATTTCAGGGCCCCCTTCTTTGGTGAGGCCATTTACAACACAGGGACACTGGCATGGTAAATATACCTACAGAGATAGCTTAAAAGACAATGCTCTTGTCTGTGGTATTATTTCATTAAAAACAATTCCATTCTAAAGTATAGCTCTTATCCTCTTCTTAAACGAATGCATCTTTAAATAGCAGCCATTCCTGGTTTCATTCTTTAAATGCCACCCTAAAGGAGTAACGCTAAAATAGGTTCCCTCAGCTTTTGTGTACCATAGAGATTGTATTTTGGAAACAAGAAATCAAACTTCCTTGAGGTAAAAACTAAAAATTTGGCTTTACTCAGGGTTATTCATACAACCAGTTAGCCAAGAGTAAAATGAGATAGAATTATGGAACATTGGCTCTGAGCACCATTTAGTTTAATCTCTTGATTTAAGGTCAAATAAACTGGGGACACTATTGGCCCACCGGTTCTCTAGTAGGGCTACGTGGATGGGTGGTGGGGACGTCTGTGGAGATTTTCCTCAACGCAGAGTGATTCTGCCGAACCTTGTACATTTGGTTGGATTTGTCTTGGGAAGTGGTGAAAGGGGGAAGCTAAGAAAAAAACGACCCATGACAAGTTTATGAGCAGCTCATTAAATTAAATCCTGTGCTTGACACTGTATTGCTTTCTTTGCTGGGTGTGGATTGACAGGTATTGATGAAATGGCTCAGGTTCTAATTCGGAATGCCTGGTAACAGATTGTAAGTTTGACAAGTTGAGGTTATCAGCAAACCACAGGGGGAGCCGGTGGACCCCAGCCTCAGGGACCTTGCTGTCACTGTCTCTGGCAAGACTCTGGTCCTTTATAAGGACGCACTTCATCGCTTCACCTCCAGTGAGTAGATTAAGTGCATTCGTAAGCATGCCATTCAGGTAGTTCATTGAACTAAGCCATTCATACATACCTCAGATACACTGGATGCTGAGGGCCTTTAGCCACCCAAGAAGCCTATGAATGGGAGGAGAAATGCCTAATACTCTACCTACATTGATACTTCATTATGTAATACAATTTAAAAGTTGCAGTGAATTTCTTACGTGCTTAAATAAAACCAGAATGGAGAAAATAGCAAATCCCTTTCCAAGCTCCTCTAAGTGATTCTCTCCACTTCTCTGACTACATTGATTCCTGACATTGGGCCTGAGTCAGACCCTAAAGTTCAGTGTACTTCTCACCACCAGCTAAGCCTTTTTGCAGTTTTACTTTGTTTTTGAAGAAGCTAAGTTGGAAGCAAATTGACATGGTTACTATTGATGTTATCTGATCTTTTATTTCTTTTCTGGACATAATTCTCATGATAATACAATAACATGAAAACAGACATTTAATACCACCTTGGACCCAAGGAATCCTCTAATTCATCTCTTAATTTTATTTTTTTTTTAATTTTATTTTTTAAATATTTTATTTATTTATTTATAAAGAGAAGGGGAGGGAGGACGAAAGAGAGAGTGAGAAACACCAATCTATTGCCTCTTGCATGCCCCTAACCGGGGACCCTGCCCGCAACATAGGCATGTGCCCTAACTGGGAATAAAACCAACAACATTTTGGTTTGCAGGCCAGACCTCAACCCACTGAACCACACCAGCCAGCGCTCATCTCTTCATTTTAGATGTGAAGAAATTATAGGTCATAGGCATAAAGAGATAGTCATTCATGTCGCTTTTGATTTCTTAAAGGGGTTTGGTTTAAATTTTTTTCTTACAAATATAAATATTTATTCTCTAATCACTAGTCATGATTTGTTTTTTACCACTTTTCTATCTAGTGATTGATATGATGTTTTGGGTGAAGAAAAAATTGATGTGCAAAGACAGGAGTTGGCCAAAATCAGAGTCTGAGGTAAGGCAGAGAAACTGGTATTGAATTTTGGGGTGTTAGTTCTGAGAAGAAGCCCCCTTTTTTATAAAAGTCAGAAATTAAAAATATGCACTTTTTGCATTGATCTTTAATATTTTTATCTTCCTCAGGAAAGACTTGTGAGAAGTCAACTATATCCTGCAAGTTTTGTAACACAACTCTCAAATGGCTTATCTGGACTGATATGTTGACTTACTAATTTAGATAATTTTATAACTCATTTGTCTATTCAGGGGAGAGAGGGTGATTATGATTTATTTCAGTGAAAGACTTTAGGTAGAATTGACAGAACTAATGATGAACATGAATATAGGAAAAGTGTTATCTATGGAAGATGTTTTTGAAAGGAACCATAATGGTACTAATTTCCACTCACGTAAGAAGTTGTCTGCCTCTGCTTTAGAATCACGTGGTGATCTCTCCGTGTTCTCAGACTCAGAATCTGTGAACTCTTTTATTATGACTAAAAACTTAAATAAAACAAAACAAATGCACTGCTGTTTGGCAAGCCCATTTTTCCCAATTAGCTTTAAGGCTATAACTTAAATGAAGAATGAGCAGGGATTAGGTCTTTTATTCCAAAACAAAATAGTAAACACTGGGAGGGCCGAGTCAAGATGGTAGAGTGGGTATTATCAGCCTCCAGATAGACTAGTGAATCAATGGAGTTTGTCCCTTTTCATAAATATTCAACTATGCAAATTATCTCCCCCCACCAGCAAAATGATGGGATTGTGGCGATTTTACAGTAAGCATGTATTACTCTTATTATTTCAATTTAAAAATGTACCAGAAGTAAAAATAAAATAATATTTTTGTGATTTTATTTTCTGATCTGATCACTCTTTAGTGCTCTCAAAATAATATCATAATATATCACCACAGGATTTTATTTCTATTCAAGTTAGTACATTTTCAGAAAACCTAGAAACTAGAAATAAACGGTGACTGACAGTCACCAGTGAGCCTTGTGAAAATGCCGGCATATCGATTTGCACTGCCTTCCCCACTGTATCCAGTTCTTCCAGGACAGAGACCTGTCTTACGCTTCTTCATATCTCTAGTTCGTAGAGCAACGATGCCCTCAATGAATATCTTTTGAATGAATCCAAGAGTTAAGTTCTATAATTCTGAATTTCTTGTGGGTAGGATCAGTTCCAGTTCTCAATGTATAACACGGGATTGTGTCCTAATTTGGCATCACAGCTCACTCCTCTAACAATATAGCTGTTAAATAACTGGAAAGACACGGCGAGGCACAGTAAATAGAGTACGCAGCCTTCTTGAAGCTCCTGGCTCGGTTTTGTTAACACAAACCAGGATTTTCCTTTAGAAGCTGCTGAACCTGTTGCCTACTGACTGTCGGAACAGTTTAATGTCAACTGTGCTCCAACAGAAAGCATTGTGTTTGACAGACATTCTCCAGTACGTAAACGAACAATACTAAATAACCCCATACCACAGGTCAACTCATTCAGCTATTGGAATGTGTATTTTGCAGCTCGCTTAACCCGGCTGGGTCCACTGGGATACTGCTCTGCTTTTTAAAAATGGAGCCATTCACCAAGGCTGGGCTGCACTGCTTTTATGGTCCGAGCAGCCGATGGGCAGTTTTCAGGGAGCCAGCCTGAACAGAAACCCCCCCTCCTCACAGACGTTGGCTCCAGATTACAGGAGTTTTTAGATCCTGACTAAAGCTGCCAGCGGCCCCGACAGGCACATTGATAAGAGAAACATTCCTGAGAAAGGGGAGCGTGGCCCGGGATAGGAGGGAGTGGAGCTCCTGGAGGCAGCTGAGGGAGGAAGCTTCACAGAACAAGTTGGATAAGAGCACAAAGGCTCCTCAGCGCTGCTGCTGGGGTTGAGATGGCATCACAAGGAGGGACCACCAGGGTGGTGGTGCATGTGATGGGGGTGGCCAAGGGCGAGGCCACCTGCTGGCTGCCTGCCTCAGGGGAAAGTGGCTTAGAGAGAGAGAGAGAGAGGGGAGGGGCTCAGCTGCCTGACCTGGCCCTGCCTTCTTACCTAGGTCTGTATCTCCAGGACAGGCTTTTGCCTCTATGGATTGGCTCATGGCTATAAAAAATCAGAGACACCTCGGAGGCATAAAGCTGTGCCAACGCTCGGGCACATCTGGGAGACACATCTCCGGGAGGAATGGCTTCTGATACAAAACCTGGTCATCGGTAATCCCAGCCTTGAAAATGTCCTGGACCCAAACGGTCTTGCGTATGTCGCGGCACAGAATGCTAGGGCCTCGCCTGAAGACTCATCCGAGTATTTGAGCAAAGTCAATATTACTTTTGGAGAAAATAGTAATTCGGCCTTATTTATAAGGAAGAAGACCTGTGTCACATTTCCGCACAGGGGTAGAGAATGTCAAGCTCTCAGGAATTACAAACATAAGGTCAGCTCAGTCACAACGTGAATCCTCAATAGCAAAAGCTTGGCTGTTCTTTTTAATTAATGAATTAATTAAAATAGTTTATTCATTATTTTCGAGAGAAGGGTAGGGAGGGAGGAAGAAAGGGAGAGAAGCATCAGTATAGTGTTGCCTTTCACCTGCCTCCAATAAGAACATTTTGTGTTTCAATGGAAAACTGTTCCTCGCCTACAGCTTACCTTTCCAGATGGCCAGATTCTAGCCCTGCTCCGTGTCTGCTATTTGCAGCTCTTTAAGTTATAGGTAACTGACAGATCTGTGCATTTCGCCTGATCTAATAGAGCTTTGAATTTACTTCTCTCTGTGGATAAACCAGTTTTGTCTCAATGTGGAATTCATCTCAATGTTCCTTTCCTCCTCATGAGTTTGTGCTGTTCTGACTTTTCAGATGGGGGAACCAAGCCCCAAAGATGTTACATGGTCACAATTCATCCATAATGTAAGCTTAGGTGTGTATTCAAGTGTGTGATCAAACCATGACTCACTAACAAACACTTCTCCTTTTAAGCCACTGCTATTTTGTCAATACAGTGAATTCACCTACAAAATGTGTTGCTGTGTTTCTAGTCTACTTGTGGTGTCAAGAAGTCATTTTTAAAGGGCTTTTGGCAGGCTAACATCTCTGGCCTGCCAGAGTTTCCAGGCTTTGCAGGGTTTCCCATTATCTGAGCGCTATCTGAGCTTCAGGGCCAGGACGGGTTTCTGGGCTAAAGGGAGCTGGGGTGGTGGCGTTGGTAGGACCAACAGCAGGCCCTGTCTCCTGGGCTGGCAAGAATTCAGTGGAATGAGACCTACAGCTTATTTGGTTGGGGTTCAGGGCCAGGTTCCTATCCAACAGGGAGCTAGGGTGAAAACCAGAAGCTGGGCAGGAGGCCAGTGAGATCAAATGGCAGCTCGGTTCCCAGGGGTCTCGCTCAGTTCACCTCCAGGAAGGCTGGACAAACTATTTCCCCATTCTGCTCACTTATGAGAAGGAAGCTTCTCATATTGACAGACTGAGCCATGCTGGCTCAAGGCTCAGGTGAGGCGGTCAGAGATCAGCGAGGATGGACATCATCTTTCATAGACTTGGGGTTTCTTATAAAAATATACCTGTTGATAGTAGAAAATACAGAAATGGATGAAGAGAAAGTGTTAGAATTAATTATAAATTCAAAGACTTTCACTTCTGGCTTTTCTCTCTCTCTACCTATATATTTTTAAATTAAAACAATATTGTATGTATTATTTATTAAGCTATTTTTCTACTCAATATTTTGTGCACATTTTCTGAAATCATTAAATATGTATTTTTATTAGAAATAACTGTTTTCTTGCTTTTTCTAAAAAGTGATTTTATTTATTTATTTTTAGAAAAAGGGGGAAGGAGGGAGAAAGAGAGGGACAGAAACATTGATATAAGAGAGAAACATCTATTGATTATTTCTCATGTGCCCTGACTGGGAACCTGGCCCGCAAACCCAGGCCAGATGAGCCCTGATGGGGAATCAAACCAGTGACCCTTCAGGCTACAGGATGATGCTCCAACCAACTGAGCCACACCGGCCAGGGTGTAACTGTCTCCTTTTTCTTTTTCTTTTCTTTTCTTTTTGTTTTTAAGATTTTATTTATTTATTTACAGAGCGAGGGGAAAGGAGAGGGAGAGAGAGGGAGAGAAACATTGATGTGTGAGAGAAACATCGGTTGGCTGCCTCTCACATGCCCCCAACCAGGTACCTGGCCCGATACTCTGGCATGTACCCTTACTGGGAATCAAACCAGTGACCTTTTGGTTCACAGGCTTGTGCGCAGTCCCCTGAACCACAGGGCTGTTTTCTTATTATGTTACATCCACCGGACAGTTGCCGACGTTGCTGTTGCACCTAGTTGTGTAATGACTTCGGAGCCTAATCCTGGAGGGGCTGTGAGAGTCGTCCGGTTGTTCTCATTCTGCAGATGCAGAAAGCGATAACCAGTTGAACTCAGTGATCTGCACGTTTCAACACAGTATCTTAACCAGGCTGGAATTGCTCAGGATACTTTGCGGGGCACATCGACACCCTGAGTTCTTATTTCACACCCACGTGGCTCACCTGCCTTGCCAGGCTCTGAGTTCCTTCAGGACAGGGTGACACGATGCCTTTGCTGCTTCAAGTGCATCTTCAGAGCGGCTGGGGTGGCCTCATTTCGGAGCCCGTTAGAACCCCAGGCTCCACCCCAGGCCTGATGGATGCGAACCTGCATTTAGCAAAATGCCTGGGTGACTCCCATCCACACCGAGGTTTATGTAGCACTGAGGGAATAGTCCTTAAGGATCTGTGGTTGTCACGCTGTCTATTTCCCTTTCAAATTCCTGTGTGGAAACCTAACCCCCAACGTGATGGCATCCAGGGGGAGTCTTCGGGAGACAATTAGCTCATGAGATCCTCCACCTGTGAACCAGGAAAATGAGTCTGCAGGCACCAAGATCCCAGACCTAGCAGCCTCCATTCCTTGAGAGACGTCGTCGTGTTTCTTATGAAACCCCCGGTTTCTTGGCAGCCTGAACGGAGTAAGACAGTGCTATTCATCGAGCCTTTGGTTCACAGCTGTGGAGACTGACTTCAGATACCGCAAAGCAGAAATGGGAGCAATAGCCTTTGTTGGAAAAGAGACTGGTGCATTGTGTTGAATTAAAAACCACACTTTGGGAATTAAGCCTCAGGGACCTTAGAAATAGAACTTAGTTGGCCTTTTCTTTCTTTTTTCTTTTTAAAGATTTTATTTATTATTTATAGAGAGAGAGAAGGGAGAGAGGCAGAGAGGAAGAGAGACATCCATGTATGGTTGCCTTTCACCTGCCTCCAGCTATGGCCCTGGCTGGAGACCTGGCTTGCAACCTGGTTATGTGCCCTGGCTGGGATTTGAACCAGCTTCCTTTGGGTTCACAGGTCGGCGCCTTATCCACTGTACCACCAGCCAGGGCTAGTTGGCCTTTTCAATGGGCCTGTACCATAAATGTGACACCCAGTCACAGTGTCTATCCATTTCAAGTTTAAAATGAGAGAGAGAGAGAGAGAGAGAGAGAGAGGCCCGTAGCTATAAGCCATTCCCACACTGGAGGATCATTGAGCAGCAGGTACCGTTACAAAAGTTGCCTGCTATAATTCTTAAACTAAAGTGCTCACATTTTTTTTTTTTTTTTTTTGCTAATAATTGGGCATAGAAGTATGAGAAGAGCCTATTTCTAGTCTTTCTCTCTCTGTAGGCCCTGTTTCTCTGATTTTCTTTGTTGCAACTTCTCCATCAAAGAGAACATATGTTCTGACAACTCCAGCACTTGGCAGTTGCTGGTGACACGCAAATGTACTTCCAGCTTGACTCTCTTTTCTGGGTCCCGGCCTCCTATCTCCAAATGTTCTCTCACTGCGTCAAGTTCAGCGTGGCCAAAATTGGGTTCATCATATGTCCCTCCCCAGTTCTTTCTTTCTACCAAACTGCTACTGTTTTCCACAATGACTAGCATCTGCGGCTCCTTCCTTGTTTTTCAGATGCCAAACCCTAAACTTTAAAATGCAAATTTCTTTAATTCCCCCTTCCCTTCCTATTGCCAATGGAGTTCAAATTCTCATCAACACTTTGAGGTCATGGCCTGTTCCCTTGCCCTGCCCTCCTCCTGTCAATCTTTTTGTCTTACCTGTTGCCTGTGATTTTTCTCAGCCTCCACTCGCATCATCCCTCTGCCCACCTCAAAAAGTGTTTAATATTATTGCAGGACAATTTATACAGGTCCGATGTTGTGACCACAAGATAACGTTGGTTAACTCAGAGATCCCCATTGCCAGTGATCTACTTAAATAATATGAGAAGAAAATATTCCTCTAGAAATATTCTATGAGCTAGATAGCCAACTCTATTAGAAATAAAGAGCACGGTGTTTACCTAAGTAGCTATATTTTTAGCATAACTGTTAACCCGGTAAAGGAAAAACTGTTTCTACTCACACCAACACTTCTCACACCAAACGTGTGGTTTCCACACCAAGCCATGGTCCAACCCTCTGGACACAGGTTGGGTGTCCTATAATTTAGCCAGGTGGGAGAGGTGCGACCGATGGGCCAGGTCCGAGGGAAGGGGCATGGAGCTTCCGTGCCCTCTCCGGGCACACCATCCTCTGAGCTCGATTCTGTTTCCAGCAACCGGGAAGCCCTTGGAACCTCTGTGGTTAGGGTTTTTAATGGAGCCTTTCTTATGTAGGCATGATTGATGAAATCATTGCCCATTAGCGGTTAGCTCAGCCTTCAGCTGAGGTCTGGGGAGTGAGGCTGAATGTTCCAGCCCTCTAATCACCTGGCTGGTTTCCATGGCAACAGACCCCCACCCAGAAGCTCTTTGGGAACCCTCAGCCACCGGTCACCTCTCTCTGGCGCCAAAACACACTTCACTTCTGATCATTCCGAGGATGTTAGACCTGTAAGCAAGGAAACAGGGACCAAAAAATCCCAAAATGTATATCTATTTTTGTATCACAGTATCACACCTGTTGATTTTAATGTCTTCAGAAACGTTACAAAAATCATAGTTTCCATAGCCCTTTACTCAGCTTCCCCAAATATGAGCATTTTATAACTACAGTGCACTAATCAGAACCAGGAAATTAACACTGAAACAATGTTATTAGCTAATCTACTAACTTTATTCTCATTTTGCTCTTTGTCCCACTGAAGTGCTTTTGATGGTCCAGGATCTAATCCAAGGTTCTGTATTGCATTTAATTGGCCGCTTTCGTTTCCTCTAATCTGGAGCAACACTTTGGGTTTTCTTTGTTGCTCATGACCTTGATGCCTTGGAAGACTTCTGGTTAGTTACTTTTTTTCAAATGTCTTGAGTTGGCCGCTGTTTCCACACGTTGAAACATGCATGTTGAATTATGCTCTGGGCTGGGGGCAAGAATACCACCAAAGCGCATCACATGCGGCGGTACATGATGTGGATTTGTCTCATCACAGGTGCTGTCAGTTTGGGACATTTGGTTAAGAAGAATACCTGCAAGATTTCTGCTCTTCAAGTTACTGTTTCCTCCTTGTGATTAATAGATGCGTTGTGGAAAGATAGGTGGTAGGGTGGGGACCAGGTGGTGGTGGGGTGCCCAAGTGGGAGAGTGCTTCATGGCAGAAGATGTGCCCTCGAAGGGTGAAAATCATGAAGATCTAGATGAAATGGGTTATGGAATGACCAGGTGAGGAACCAGGAGTTGCACATCTGCAAATTACGGGCGTTATGTTGGAATCTCTAGCTAGGTCATGGTGGCGGCAAAGAACATCATTTCTAAATTTTATATGTTGTCCTATCTCTTCATCTTTTTCTGCAGAGTACTGAAGGAAAAAAATTAAGAATCTATTTTCTAGACTCCAGACAAATTCAGAATGAGGGAGCTGTTACTATTTTCACTATTTTTCCTTTTGCTCTGCAAAGGAAGGCCACAGCTTTATGTAGCTGAATTAACTTTGATGTTAGTAGTAGCACTACATCTAGACTGTAGACAAATACAAAATGAAGTGGGTTTTTTAATCCCCTTTTCTTTCCAAGGCTTGTTTGCTTTTCAGCCTCAGTGTCTTTTACAGTCATTCTTTTGAATATTGGAGGGTTGATTAGCTGTACTTTTCACTTTATAATATGCAGGGCAGGTGTGCATGCGGATGTATGAGCCAGAGATAGAAGAGTGTGTCTAAATGCTAAGTCAATTAACATTGATTTGGTTCATGGTGAAGCCTACCATGTTATAAGAAAAATAAATATAACTTAAAGGCAAAGAAACACTAAACACCCGGGTAATTTATGGTGAAGCATACTCAGTTTATGATTTTGGTTAATACATACTTTAACTAGAACAGTGTTCTGTGCTCATTTTTATTAAATACTGTAGGTGTTTGCTGGGGCATGAGGTAATAACCCAAATACAATTAAAATGACCATAAAATTAGGGTCTCCACATAGGCTCCCAAGGATGGGTCTGTTCGAGGCTTCTAGTCATCAGCGTTGGGTGGTCTGCTATTGGTGCATGATACTTAAATAGAGCTTTTTCTCCTTAGGTCTGTAAGGTGTTAAGGTGTTTTTATAAAACCCCATAAACCCTCGTTAAACACTTTTTTTTTTCATAAAGAAAACTTAAATCTTTATTTGACGTGTTTTCTGTGGCACTATTTTGGCATTTTAACAAGTCCTTTAAAGAATCACTCTAATAATTGCATACACCTTGGAGTGGGGGTGAGGGGTACTCATTGAGGTCTTTGTACACCCAGCTGCCTGACTCACTAAGTAACAAACGCAGAATTTTGGTACATTTTAATTTAATAAGGAAAAAAGATCAAAAGAATCTCCAGGTGGAGAAAGTTAGGCTAATTTGGGTATTGCATATTAACTGACTGAACGGAAGGTTTGACTACTGACTGAATTAACTGTGATTCAAATATATTAGATTATTTACTACAGTGAGGGCTTCCGTAAACACTAAAGAAGAAATAGTAGCACTTTTCCCCACCCTGGCACTCCTTTTTCCACTTCCCTGCTTTATATTTTCTCCATAGTACTTACGGCCTCTGAACATAGTGCATACTTTATTTGTCGCAGCTACTATATCTTGTTTGCTTGAATGTGAGCTGTATGAGAGGGACTTTTGTCGTTTTGTTTACTGGTGTGTATTTAATGTCCAGGACAGTGTTGGGACATAATGACACGCACTTAATATTTGTGGAGGGAGAAAGGGAAGGAAGGAAAAGAGGGAGGAAATGAGGGAGGGAAGAAAGGAAAGGAAGAAGGGAGGGAGGGGGGGAGGAATGATTAAATTATTCAATTACATTCATTTATGTTCCAAGATATGGCACAAATTTTAGCTCTCTGAGTCCAGACCTCACGTGCATTGTATGTTTCTCTTACTTAGAGATTTCATTTCTCTCCCCTTTCACTCCACATCTTGAATCACAACATCTCGGCATCATTAGGGATAATATTTGTGTGTTTTAGGAATGACGTGAGGTCGGACCATGGCTTCTTGATGATGTCATGAAGTAGTATTCCATATAAATGCACTTGCACTTTAGAATTTCTTCCAAGTAGAAACAGGTGGTTATGTTAACTTTTTTTTTTTTTTTTTACTTTAAAAGAAAAAAATCACCTCAGTTTTCACAGCAATGTTGATTTTTGCAGACTCAGTTTCTTAAAAATATGTAATTGGGAGGATGATTCAAGGAAGATGGTGGAAATGGAAGCACCAGATACCTACCAGTCTTTCCATACCGGCAGAATCTGTCAGCTGCAGCTGGTTTCGGAACTCTGGAGTTTACTGAGGGTTTGCAGCTTCCTGAGAAACGGTCGGCCACTAAATTCCAATGCATGTCAGTCAACCCCAATACTCTCAGCACAGCACAGCTCCCTCACCCTGTCCTCAGCCTGGGAGGCAGCTGTGAATGTGACGCCGGAACAGCTGGCGGGGGCCAGGAGGGGCATTAAGGACCCTGTCCTCTAGTGAAGATCTGTGTCTGACTGGTGCTTCTGATGATGGAAACGCAGACACAGAGGTGGCCAGCCACTGTGGCAACACTGCCCTTCATGATTGCAACCCTCCTTCACACTGGCTCAGATGACTTTCAGGGGGTCTGATGAGCTGGTACTTCCTTCTGGTTGTGCCCTCTCCCTCTTCATTTTCCTCTTTTTAAAATTAATATATTTTATTTATTTTGCTATTACAGTTGTCCCAATCCTCCCCCCGACTTTGCCCCCTTCCATCCAGTCATTTTCCTCTTTTAAAAATCAAACTTAAAAAAATTTTTTTTTGATATGAGAGAAACATCAATTTGTTGCTCCCCTTATTTATACATTCATTAGTTATTTCTTGCATGGGTCCTGACCGAGGACTGAACCCATAACCTTGGCATATCAGGACAGTGCTCTAACCAATTAAGCTACCCAGCCAGGGCTTTCATACTTTTATTTTCTTCTTTTGGGAGCTAGACAATAAAGACTAGGACTTCAAAAGTAGCTGGGGGGTGGGCAGGAAGGAGCTGCATGTCTGGGGAAAATGAAGAAATCATTGTACATGCCCAGGGAAGGCTCAGGCTCAGGAAAGGTCTACAGAGACCTTAAGTTTATACCTCAGGCTGATCCTCAACAAGGAGAGGGCCTACAACAATTAAAACAAAAACAAAGAACAGTAAACCCTTGAGAAAGATTTCAAGAGATACTACACTGTTAGATTCAAATATTCTTTTTTTTTTTTTTTTTTGCAACAAAGAAATCTCAAGACATATAAAGAAACAGGGAATTAATGCTCATTCAAAGGAAAGAAATAAATGAATGGAAACTATCCTTGCGGAAGACCAGGGGCAGATCTACTAGGCAAAGACTTTAAAACAACTGGCATAAAAGATTCTTAAAGAATTAAAGGGAGATGTGAGAAAGTCAAGGAAACAATGTATGAACAAAATAGAAATAGCAATAAAAAGATAGCCCCAAAAGAAGACAAAAAATTCTAGAGCTGAAAAGTACAATAACTGACATGGAAAATTCACTGGAGAGATTCAGCAGACAGAAAAAAGATCCAGCAAACATTGATTGAACTTATCAAGTCTGAGGAACAGAAAAACAGAAAGATTGAAGAAAAGTAAACAGAGTCTAAAACTCCTGTGGGACACGGTCAAGTGGACCAACTTACACTTTGTAGGAATCCCAGGAAGAAATTAGAGGTAAAGGGAGGGAGAGAATATTTGAAGAAATAATGTCTGGAAAACCTCCAAACTTTTAAAAATATATTTTATTTTATTTTTTTAGAGAGAGGGAAGGGAGGAAGAGTAAGAAGGAAAGAAGCATCAATCTGTGGTTGCCTCTTGTACACCCCATACTGGGGACTTGGTCTTCAACACAGGCATGTGCCCTGACTGGGAATCCAACCAGTGACTTTAATTTGCAGGTCAATGCTCAATGCACTGGGCCATACCAGCCAGGGCAAAACCTCCAAAATTTGATGAGAGATGTGAAGATAAATATCCAAAAAACTAAATTCTAACTGGGATGAATTCAGAGATGCACACAAAGACACATTATAGCCAAACTCTTAAAGACAAAGAGAGAATCTTGAAAATAGGAAGAGGAAAACAATTGGTCACACACAAGGGATCCTCAATAACAATGAGCAGATTTGTCATCAGAAGCTTTGAAGGCCAGACACAATAGACTGCTGTATTCAAAATGCCAAAACAAAGAATCTGTTAACTGGAATCCATTATCCAGCAAAAATGCCCTTCAAAGCTGAGGGAAGTATTAAGATATTTCCAAGTGAACAAAATCTGAAGGAGTTCATTACTACTAAAACTGCCCAGGAAAAAAGTCCTAAGGGGAGTCCTTCAGGTTGAAACAAAAGGACACTAGACAATAACTTGAATCCACATGAAGAAATAAAAATCAATTAAGGTAGAAGTTTGGTCAGTTATTAATATTAGTCCCACTGTAATAATAATCTATAACATTACTTTTTGTTTTCCACTTGATTTAAGAGACTAGTATGTTTTAAAAATTTATTGATCTAAAAGCTAGTGTTATTGTAAGCTATTTTCTACATAATTTCAAGAGACTAATGCATTTATAAAATAATTATTTAAGTTTTTGGACACATTGTATACAAAGATATAATTTTGTGACATCAATAACTGAAAATCTGGGGACAGAGTTGTAAATCAGCTAAGTTTTTGTATGTTTTTGGAGTTAATCTGGTGTAAATTCAAATAGTTGTGTTATAACTTTAGGATGTTGAATGTAATTCCCATAGTAACCATAAAGAAAATAGCTATGCAGTATATACAAGTATAAAGAGAAATTAGAAGAAAGGTAAAATATTTCACATAGAAAATTAACTACATACATAAGAGACCAGAATGCAGGAAATGAGAGAGCTATAGGCAAGTAGCATAAAGTAAATCGCAAAATGACAGAAGTATCCTCTTATCAGCAATTACTTTACATTTAAATGGATTAAACTCCCCAGTTAAAAGATAGAGATGATCAGGGCAATGATCTCAGTTTCCAACAGGCCAGACAGCTTGTGCCCAGCAGAGCTGTGGGGACAAAATCCCTGCCTGGCAGAGCTGCAAAGGCATGACCCCTACCTGCCCAGAACTATAAAGATGCCATTGATCCAGTAGGTGTGGAAGGAGGGACTGCCATTGTCACAGTGGCAGAGCAGCGGACAAAGTGGGTTTATACTTGGGCCTTCAGACTAAATAGAATTTGGCTTGCTACATTTTGGATTTGCTTAGACACCATCAGTTCTTTCTTCTTTATAGTTACTCACTTTTAGAAGAGAATGCCTATCCTATGCCTGTCTTATTATTATTATATTTTGGAAGCACATACCTCTTCTTGTTTAGGTTTGCACCTCAAGAGGCATTTTGCCTCATTATGAATTTTATCTTAGATGATATTTTAGATCAGATATTGGACTTTAGACTTTGTTGCTGATGCTAGGATGCATTAAGATTTGGGGGCTGTTGAAGTGGAATGAGTGTATTTTGTATCTGAGAGAAATATGAATTTCGAAGGCTAATGCTGTGGACTAAATGTTGGTCTTTCCTCTTCCCCCAATTTATTTGTTGAAGCCTTAACTCCCTAGTGTGCCAGTATTTGAAGATGGCATCTCTAAGGAAACAATTCAAGTTAAATGAGGTGATAGGGGTGTGGCCCTAATTCAATAGTATTGCACCCTTATAAGAGAGCTTATTCTCTCTCTCTGTCTCTCCATCAGCATGCAAGGGAGAGCTCATGTGTGCATGCAGTGAGAAGGTGGTAGTCTGTAACTGAAGGGGAGGGTTCTGACCAGACACCAGCTCTATTGGCTCTTTGCTCTTTGACTTCTAGTCTCCAAAACTGAGAAAAAGAAATTTCTGTTGTATAAGGCACCCAATCTATGACAGTTTGTTATGACATCTCAAGCTAAGACAAAAACAAGTGACAATGAAAGCATAATACACCAAAACTTATGGGATACAATGAAAGCAATGGTAAAGGGGGAAATTTATGTTTAAATAGTTAAACTAAAAATAACAAAAAAATCTGAAATCAACAAGTTTAACCTTACAACTTAAGGTACTAGCAGAAGAAGAACTAACAAAACCCCAAATTAGTAGAAGGAAGGAAATAATAAATATCAGAGTAGAGATAAATGAAATAGAGAATAGAAAATCAATAAAGAAAAGCAGTGAAAACAAAGGCCAGTTCTTCAAAATCATCAAAAAAAAATTGACAAACCTTTAACTAAATTGACTAAGAATAGAATATAGAAGACTCAAATTACTTAATTCAGAAATGGAAGTGGAGACATTACTACTGATTTTATAGAATGAAAAGGATTATAAGAGAGTATTATGAATGACTGCATGCCAGCAAATTGAATAATTCAGATGAAATAAATAAATTTTTAGAAACAAAACCTATAAGACTGAATCATAAAGAATGAGAAAATATGAGTAGATCTATAACTAGTAATGAAATTGAATCAGTAATCAAAAACAGAAAAATCTCTGGACCTGATGGCTTCACTTATGAATTCTACCAACCATTTAAAGAGGAATTAACAACACTGTTTTTCAAACTCTCCCAAAAAATTAAAGAGGAAGAAAAACTTCTAACAGAGCCAGCCAATGAAACTACAAGAAAAGAAAAAAAAGCAGGCAAATATATGTTATGAGCATTGATGTAAAAATTGTCAACAAAATAATAGTAAACTGAATTCCATGGTATATTAAAAGAATTAGATACATATATGACTAAGTGGGATTTATTCCTGGAATATAAGGGTGATTAAAATAAAATCAACCAATGTAATAGACTACATTAATAGAATGAAGGGGAAAAAACCTGTATGATGATCTCAGTAGATGCAGGAAAAAGCATTTTACAAAATCTAATACTCTTTTATTATTTTTTTTAAAAAAGCACCCAACAAACTATAAATAGGAGGAAATGACCTCAACATAATGAAAACAATATATGAAAAACCCACAGTGAACATTATTCACTATGATGAAAGACTAAACACGTCCTCTAAGATAAGAACAAAGCCTGCCTGCTTTAGCCACTTCTATTTAACTTAATAATGGAAGTCCTAACCATAGCAATTAGGCAAGAAAAAAAATAAAATGCATATAACTTTGAAAGGAAGAAGTGAAATTATCTTTGTTCATAGATAAGATCTTACTCATATATGTAGACTTTTCTTTGCCCAAAGCTCTAAGAAGATATAATTAAAAATTTTTTTTTCAGGTATGAGGTGGAAGGTGGGGGGTGGGGTGCCCAGGGTCCATCCTTGAATTCTTTTCTTTTCCCAGACTTAAAACTCTAGTTTCTAGAGTTAGGCTCCTCACTGGTTTTTATTATCTAGCGAGCCCCATATCTTTGGCTTCAGCTTACCACTTTGTTAGGGCTGCTGTAACCAAGTGCCCCAAATTGGGTGGCTTGAACAACACTTTAGTATCTCCCAGTTCTGGAGGTCAGAAGTCTGAGATCATGGTGTCAGCAGAGTTGCTTTCTTCTGAGGACTGGAAGGAAGAATCTGTTTCAGGCTCTCACCTGGTTTCTACTTGTGGGGCTGGCAATTTCTGGTGTCCTTGGTCTGTAGGGACATCATAACAGTCTCTGCCTTCATCTTCTCATGGTGCCCTACTGCATGTATGTGTCTGTGCCCAAACTTTCCCTTCTTATAAAGATAACAGCAGATTGGACTAGGATATGAACTTATCCTAACGTAACTAATTACCCCTGCAGTAAACCTTTTTCTGAATCACATTCTGAGGTACTGGACTTCCGTGTCTGAATTTTGGGGAAGATACACCTTAACTCATAACTCCACTCTTCAAATTCCTTCTTCATTTCTAGCACCTGCATATTTCTCTTTTTAAATTTATAGATCAGCTATTTCATTGTGTTTCATTCATCATAGGTGAGTATTTGAAATGAAGGGACCATGTTCCATATCAGCACAGTCCACTCATTGGCTGGAATTTTGTTCTTCCACAATTTAAATGGTGAGAAAAATTTTAAGAAAAATCATCAACTAATATTTTATAAGGAATTAAATAATTAATGACATAAAAAGAATAAAACATTTTTAAAAGATACAATCAATAAAGAAAAGGTAGGTTTGAAAAATAACTGAAGAGAACTATAAATGAAAAATATAGTCATTGGAAATACAAAAAACAATAGGTAGGTTAAATTACATATTAGACACAACTGAAGGAAGAATTAGTGAACTGAAAGAAAAATCTAAGGAGATAATAAGAATGTGGCGGGGGGGGGGAATGAAAAGTAAGAAAGAAGGGTTAAAAGCATGAGTTTTAATTTAAAATTAATTTTAAATTTAAAATGAGGAAGTTTAACATTTACTTCATGAGGAGTTCCAGAAGAGGAGTTGGAAGGGATAGAAATAATTGGCCATTTCTGTATGTGAACAGATAATTTTTCAGAATTGAGACAGGCATTGATTTAGAAAATGCTGACTGTGTTTCATTCCTAATGAATCAAGATTTTACACATTTGGGCCTTGCTTATCCCTACTACCTAGGGAAGGAAAGTCTAAGGAAGACCTTATTTTTGTTTTGGTATTTCTGGGAAAAGATTTTGTTGAGGAGATTAAATCTACTGGTTATGAGGCAGAAAGATTTGTCTAAAGACTTCACATTTTTCTCCATTTTCAAATCAAATAATACTGCAATAATACAAGCTAGGACTCTTAGTTACTGGATGATAAATTATCAAAGTAGAATTTTTTGCATTTGTGCTGTTGAACACGTTAACAAACAAAATAGTATTATAAACTCAACTTTCTCATCAAAGGACGTTTAGAAAATGTTTGAACTGAAGCTATGGCCATACGTATTTAGGGTGTGTTTTATAATGCTTAACTAGTGTGTGGTTCTTATTCTGAATGTAATACTTGTTTTGAAATTTAAATAATAAACAGTATTTTATACATATTTTTGCTTAAAGTCACATTTTGTCATATTTGGCTGCAAAACATATCATGGAATCAGCATGGTGCCTATCCAATGGAAATATGAACAGGACCACACAAAACGATTCCACTGTGTCATTTTGTTCAATGTGGCTTCAAGAAAATAAACTCCTCTCACCACAAAAACTTGCTTGTCATTTCCCACTTTTTAAAATGATCACTTCTAACTTCATTTCCAGCACCTTATCCCTTTTCTAACCGTTGTCTACTCTCGAGTGACTTGAAGATTTGTTTATTTTGCTTTGGAATCCCTCATTCTTCATTTTTTTAAACCACATTTCTAACTATAAAATGCATATTATTAAAACATTTTGAGCCTTTGGGATAGTTTGATGTTGGTAATGTAAGATTTTTTGGCTCATTCATTTAGAGTTTTGTGGTATTTGTATTTTCAGTATATTTGATATTTTTCTATGTGTCTTAACTTTTAAAGATTTTCTTTTAGCACATAATTGAGGACTGACTTCTCAATTCTTCAGAACATTCAGCTTAAACTTAATTCAGCTTTTTTTTTTTTTTTTTTTTAAGCCTGTTTAGGCAGTGTATTTGTGAACATTTTTAATCCAGAAATCTTAGATTTTCTTTATGGTAAACCAAGATGCAGAACTCAGCTTCAAAACGGGCATGAATTATTTCCAGATCTTTTAACTAGGTGGGAGACAGAGTAATAGCATAAACTGCCTTCCAAAGGAGATGAGCAAGGCATAGACAATCATTAAGAGTCCATTTCTAGTCCTTCACAGCCTACACTTTAGAAAGTGTGATACCCTAAGCAGGACACGATACTCTAATAAGAATTTGGTACAGAATATTGTTGAGGGGAAACTCTAAAGGCCTATCATTCATTTGAATGTAGTCCAATATCATGGAAGTTTCTCATTTGTGTGTTTCTCAACTTTAGCACTATTGAAAATTTTGACCAGATAATTCTTTGTTGTGGGGAGTTTTGTTGTGTGTAGGATTCCCTGGCTTCTATCCATTAGCTGCCAGTAACATCCTCTCCATTAATGATTGTTAGAAATATCTTCAGACGTTGCCAAATGTTCCCTGTGCCACAAAAGGATCCCTCATGGAACACAGCTGGTTTAGGGCCTTATGTGGCTAAGTTGTTCTGCTCAAGGTCAAGTCTAGTCTTGCCCCTTATCTCCCAGTTGTTTTCTTTTGTACCTAAGCTTTTCCTGACAGTTGTGCATTATTTTGCATATGAATGATTTATTTTGGTTTCTAAATATGTATTTATCTTTTCATTTTCCTTCTCATTTTACAGGAAATTTACCTCTTTCATCAAAGTCATTTGATAGTCATTTTTAACAGAACACAAATAACTGTATATTTTCAGTTTCTTGACTATGAACATCAGTAAAAATAAGAAGTGTAGGATTTATCTCGATGGCACACAGCTGGGAAGGTTTCCACAAACTGGTATTGTATCATTAGTAAATACCTTTTGTATGCAACACCCATATTAGTCATTCACTTCTTCAATGTACACATGGCCCCAAAACTGCTTTTCTAAATGTTTTTAACTTTGTTTTGTGAAACAATCAAAATGCTTTATCAAAATCAGGAGAGAGCACATCTCTACTTACTCCATCTCTCCTGGGTAGAAGCAAATAAATCGTCTTTCGAATTTCTTCTTCACACAGTCACACTGGTTGCTTGCTAGTGATTGAATGGAATCATCCCTGAATTAGACAGGAGAGTGCTGTAAAATATGTGCTCTTTTGTGAAAATGGATGGCTGAGAATGTCTGAGTCCTGTCAATAAATGCCTTCTTCACAGATCATGGATGGTGAGAAGTAGCACTTCTTTTATAGAGTCAGAAACATTTAGGGTTGGGCATGGTTAAGTATCTTTTCTCCCAGACATCTTCCATCTCTCCCTGCCATTCTTCATTCATTTATTTATTGTGCATGTACTTATTTACTCAACTAACAATTACATATGTATTACTCGTTATGTGTCGGGCATTGAGAGTGTGATGGTGAAAACTGCAGGGATTTGGCCTCCAAGTAGAAGGAAGACAGATTTGGGGAGTTGAGTGGAGGAGGGCACGTGAACAGATAGATATTCCTACCACAATGTGGCAAATGCAGGGGTGAAAGGGAGCACACCTTGATAGGCATATACAGGTGGGGTGCTTCCAGGGAGTGCTTCTCAGAAACAGTGATGCCTAAATTCAGGAGTAAAGGTGGAGTGGAAATTCTTCTGAAGAAAAAGTGGGAAAGGTGTTCTAGGTAAAAGGAGTGGAATGAAAGAAGGCATACGTGGAGCAACGCAAATGTCCATTGTGCACGGGAAGTTCTCCTGTTTGATCAGAACTAACCCCAGGAGGAGACCCTGAACAAATTAGAAGACTATTGCTGATTTATATAAATGTATAGTTACTGTCCACCCTCATGACTGTGTTTTCCTCTCAGATTTCCACTTGGAATGGGAATAGCTAAATAACACCATATTATTTTTGAGTGAACATTTCTTAATGGAGAGGTGCTTTTTCCTAATGGAGCATCTCACACACACACACACACACACATACACACACACACAAATCCCTGTTCCTTCTCATAGTGACCCTACTTTCAAGTTAGCTGTAATTTATTCTAATATTTCCTTAGGCTTTCAATACCACATTATGCTATTGTATACCAACATTTTAAATTAAGTCATACCTAGTGAAAAAAGAAGGCAGCTACTATACAACCAGTGTTTATGGTCCAAAGAAATTAATGTTCTCTCTCATTTATTCACAATTCTTATGCTCTTCTTACTTCCTAGAGCTTTTTTCCTTTTCTCATTTCTTATTTTCTAGTTTTTATCCTTCCCTTTTCTCTGGCCTTGGAACTCCTACTTTTATCCTTCCATATTATATATGGGGCTAGATTATGCTTGCTGTTCTTCCCTAAGAGGATAAAGAATTAGATTATAGAACATACATAATCCTTATGTCTGCTTGTAAATGAGCAGAATCATTTTCATACTAGTTTATTATGAGTTGAGAGCAAAGACTGACCTTGCTGATTTTTATTAAGTGATATGAAAAAAATTAAACCAAGACATTGATCACTACTTCAAAATAAGCAGCAATTACTGCCACATACTTTACAGATAAAGAAAAGGGTAAAAACCAGAAGTGGATTTATAGAGGGTTTGTAATAAGTAAATCCAGGAGCCTATCAATCAAGCATAATGCAATGAATTGACTCTGAGTATGGTTTATTGATAAAATGTAAACCATTCAAATTATATTCTTTCAAATGACTCTTCTTACAGTTAACCATGATACATTTTCTTTTACATTTCAGGGATAATATAGTTGACATTTCTAGAATTTGCATTGGAAAGATGCAATTTGCCATTATAAAGAAACTCCTTGATGTCACAGCATGTGCTGCAAAGCCTCTCAGGAGGAATTGGTTCACACTGATAGGCCTGAATATCTAATGTAGCCTGAGAAAAGAACTGGGATGGGAGGCAGAATTATGGCTCCCCAAAGATATCCATGTCCTAATCTCTGAACATGTGAGTATGTTATGTTGCATGGCAAAGAGAATTCAGGTAGAAGACAGATTTAAGGTTCCCAATCAGTCAATCTTAAAATAGGGAGACTATTTGGGATTACTTAGTTGGGTCCAATGTAAGCTAGGGGTTCTTAAAAGTGAAGGTGAGAAGGAGGAGAAAAATCAGTTGCAGAGTGATGTGCTATAAAGAAGACTCATCCAGCCATTGTTGGTTCCGTCAATGGGGGGAGCCCACAAGCCCAGGGATGCAAGTGATCTGGAGAAGCTCAAAAAGGCAAGAAAAGGAGTCTAGCTTAGAGTCTCCAGAAAGGAATGGAGCCTGTTGACAATTTCGTTTTAACTAAGTGAGACCTGTTTCAGACACTTGACCTCCAGAACTGTAAGGTAATAAATTGGTGTTGTTTTTAAGCCACTGAATTTGTGGTAACTTGTTATATAGCAGCAACAGAAAACTCATATTGAATCATAGAGAGGGAATTGAGATGGGATATAGAATTCATCCAGTTGGATTCGGCCATCACCTAAATTCTCTTCTAATCTAGAAATAAAAAAATGTAACCAGAATTAGAACATTGGAATATCAGAGAAAGTCTCTCCTAACTAGATGGTATATATACCCTTCAGTAATGGCGAAGTGAGACTTGATGCAAACTAAATGTACCTGAATAAAGGACTTACATTTTGCTAAATTCCGTTAACTACTCTTTTCAGTTATTTACCCAATTTCCTATAGCCAGTTAGTTTTTTGCTCTTCTTTTTAGGGGAAGGAGGTATAATACATACTCAAATCTATTGACAGCCAACTTTGGTGATATCCCACCAATCACTGGTTCAGTTATCACTCGCTCAAGGTACATTATGAGTTTAATGTTGCCTGTCTGGAAATTTTGTTGTCTTGAAGTTTTCCTGTGCTCTGTGGAAATACTGACTTCCAGAATTCTGCTTTAGCAGGATATGTTAGTGTTATTCACTGTGGGATCCCAGAAGCATGACTTACAGTCCCATATAGTTGGGTGTAAAAATTGACACAGACATCCAGCATCACTTTCCTCAGTTAGTCCATCACTATTGCTAACATTCAGCCCACTACAGATGTATATGATGCATGAAGTCTTGTTTCAATAGCAAAGTGAAAACTTTCAGCTATACAGAGCATATTTATTTTCTAACGTATCCCACAGAAAAATTTAAAAAGAAACACTGAAGTTATTTTGATTGCCACTAGAAAAAGATCCACTGGTTTGGACATGACATGAGAACATTTTCTGGAATGTCAGAGTTATTGATTTCTGTATTTGTGTATCACAATAAAAATAACTCCTGTCTCTTCTTTCAACCCCTTTCTACATGTTAATTGCAGAAAATTGTTAACTTAGGTTTATGATGAAGATGGTGAATTGATTGGTCCCAGTTCTCTACCTCTCCCTGTAATAATACCCTTTGCTATATGTTTATAACATCTTACCTCAAGAGGTAAAGTCTGTTTTCTAGCTCCTTGGATCTGGGCTGACCTAGAGAGCTGTTTTTTTCCAAAAGAAGGAGGCAGTAGCATCAATGATGAGATTAGGTCTTAAGAGAGTCTGAGCATTTGAACTTTCTTTTGGACACCTGTCTCCACCATGCGACTGAGTCCAGGACACTTGCTTGAGGGTGAAAACCCCCCAGAAAATGAGCCAAGGTGCCCTAGCCTGTGGGGGCCAGCACCCAGAAGTATAAACAGCACCCATAGCTGACCTCTGGCTCATCCAGGAGGTTAGAGGGGGACCCAGACCAAACCAGAACTGCTTAGCTGAGTCCAGCCTCCATGGTCAGCCCAAACAATGTTCTGGTAAATAGCGTTGATGTAGGCTATTGTGTTGGGGTTGATTTGTTATGCACTCAGTAACACCCAATGCAGTTCTGCACACTCTCTGAAGTTGTGTGTAAGATTGGGCGCGTATATGTGTTTTTCGGGGAAGAACTTTTAGCATTTAGCTATTCTCAGACAGTCATTGTCCAGATCAGTTTTGCAAACCATTCCTTGTTGGTTTTGTGATGGGCTAACTCACATGCCAGGTCAGACCCACTCATCCTTGGTAGAGCAGGAGCAAATGCACACACACAAATGACAAAGATTTCATGTGAGCACATGTGCTCACATACACATGCACATACACTTGTTAACTGAGCTGGGAGTATTTGGATCGCTTTTCTAGGTCGTGTATGCTAGCACACCCTGATATCACCTCTTACGTAGTGCTCATCATGTGTGCATTGCTTATGATTATATGCTCGAGTATTAGATTAAAAGGCCAAGTTCAAGTGCTAATGCCCTAATTAGATTACTACTGCAGCTTCCAAATATGTTCTTTGAAGAATTTGCTGTTAAAATACCTTCATAATCAATGGTTTAGGATCATCTCCTGCAATCCTTGCCCCTTTCTTCCTTGCTGTGAGCTGGTCATCTTCCGCTCACTCCATAGAGAAAAGATCAATCATCAGAGGGGCTTTTTCTCACTCACTGTAGTTCAGTTTTATGAACTACAGAAAACTTGTAATGTATGAGCGCTTGCTTAGCTAACAAAGCTAACGAAAGCTTTAGCATTTGTTTTGTTGTTTTGACATTGGGAAGCATACACACACACCTTGTTAACGGGATTTCTGTCCCTGAGTTGGGTTTGTGACGCTGGTCCAGTGTCTGCGGTGCTTGTTCTCTGCTGCGCTGATGAGGCCGGCACCTGGGGCTCTTCCCAGTGCTCGTTCCAACTGCCACCTGCCAAGACTTGGGAGCCGTGCCTTTTCCCCGAACTGAGATCTGGCTCATGGTCAGACAGGTCAGGCCAGAGCAGGTAGCCAACAACAGCATATGGGGAAAATAAATTTGTCACAGGGAAAGTGCAGAGAAGCGATCACTTTCAGGCAAGACTACAGTGAGAACACTGTTAGGCTGCATTTCACTAATGTTGAAAACAAAATACCTTGCCAACTAGCTTTCAATTGTGTGTGTGTGTGTGTGTGTGTGTGTGTGTGTGTGTGTATCAGTTAAAGCCCAAGTGTTTGCATCCTTCCATCTTATAGTTAGACCCAAATCCAGCTATGCACAGAAAACCCTAGACGTTTGCAAGAGCTGGGCTGTATTTTTGCCCTGGCCCCACACCAGACCCAACTGTGTTTTTGCTAGCCAGGTGTGAGAGATGGGGGCTGGCGGTGGAGCGGTTTGAATTTCAGCAAAGCATAGCAGGTGCAATTGGTAGTCTCAGAGAAACGCCTCCTTTCTTCCCAGAGAATAACGGGTCATTTCACCGAGAAGAGAGCTGGGTTTTCTCCAGCACTTGCACCTTACAGCTTCGCATACGCGCCACATGGAGAGGATTTCTGGACAACTACAGAAAGGCCACTCTAAATATCCAGTGCCTGGGAGTGGACGTTTCTGTCTGTTCTTTCTCTCCTCTAAGCTGGGGCACAATGGTGATAATGTTGTCTTCCTTCTTTTTGGTTCTGAAATTACTTTGAAATGCACAGAAAAAGAGGAAAAGGAGATAAGACTATCTATGGAGAATCGATGTTCTAGATATTTAAATGCTCCTTTTCAAAGACAGCACTGTCTGCTGTATACGCATCTGTCAGATGACAGTAGGAGCAGAAATCTGAGGTGTCCTTCAAGTGCCACATCAACCGCACAGGTGGTTTGTGGTGTTGCTGTAGAAGGGTCAGGACAATTTGCTGGCACCAGCCCCTGAGCTTCCTTGGCGAGGTCATGGTAAGGGCAGTAAAGAAGAACATGAACTCAGAAGAGAAGGACGTGAACCCCACATACAGCCTGTGCAATTTCCAAGCAGCTATGAGAGTCTTTTTACACCTTCCATATTCCCCAAGTCACATGTTCTCCCGTGACACCTACATCCTTTCTTTCCTCCAGCCTGGTGGCCCTTAGTGGTCATTCTCACAAGGTATCATCTGTCCAAACAGGTTAAATTTGCAGGATGGGAGATATACACTGTGTTTTGCCCTGACCCGCATGTCTTCTTAAGGAAGCCTCTGTCTGTTACACATTATCCCCAGGAGATGAACATGATTTAGGGATTGCTCTGCACTTGTGCTGTGAGCTAGGCGTTGGAATGAAAAAATCCCACACAAAGAGATTAGGCACGAGTTGAGCTCCGAAGTTGCATGCTCTGTTTCCTGTAATTTTTTTTTTCTTTTTAAGAAAATGTTCTCAGATTTTCCTCTTGTGTCCACCCAAGACTGTCTTTTGAGCAACTTAGAATTTATCAGCGGTCTCCACCCTGTTTTTGGATTGCTTTTGTTTTCTAATTCTTGTAGTGATTATTTACTAGTGGTTCAAGACTTGTCATAAAATGTTATTTTCTAGATATACATAACAGATACAGACATAAAGTATATATATATATACACACACACATGCACATATGCACACATAAATTTCTCTCCAAATGGGTTGTAAGAGGCAGGAAAAGAACCGACAGTTGGTCTCAGGCAGCTAAACTTGTTTTGACAGTTTCTTCCATTAGCAAAAAGAACTTTCAAAAAGCTTCTGGAGTAGATGAACCTTGATAATGTTTTTTTAAAACATTATCAAGCACTAGTTCCTAGTTTGCAGGACAGATCTCTGCAGCCTAAAATCCAGTACGCTGGTGAAGCTCCGGTTCCCAGTACAAATTTAGGTCTCTGAATTGTCAGCATGACTCTAAACTTCACCTGAAATCAAGGGATATAAAAAGTCCCCATTTATGAAAAGTTGGGGGATCAGATGTTTATAATGTGAGCTTTTTAAAAAAAAAACATAGAATTTGGTATTTAAAATAATTCTAGAGTGACTCTTTCTCACTCTTTCTTTCTCTTTCTCTCATAAAGAATTGTCGCAGAATCTATTTTAGGTGCAGATCCAGAGCTCCCTGCCTTGTTGGTTTAGGTGATATACAACTTTTACATGTACTCCCTGCCTACTTGCTGGTAATACGTCTATCATGAGTTTTGTTTCATTACCTACAGCAAAAACAGCAAAGCAAAACAAATGCCCAAGAAAATAAGTGCAGCCTGCTGACTTTGTCGAGCCTGGCCCAGCAGATTTGCAGCTTGCTTGTCCTGAAAGCCAAGGGGACACTGATGATGGCTAATGGGTGGCCAGCTGGCTAACGTGTGGCCAGAAGTAACGTGGGAGAGAAGAGAATGAAAGCCTTCAGTCACTGGGGCCCCACGGGGAGCAGGGCAAATTGAGCTGAATTTTCTTTGGCTTCTGATCTGAAGTTTCTCCAGAAAAGGCTTTTCGAGGAAATGAGAGGAAAATGCCAAGACGGGGAGTGTGCTGAATGTGGGCTAGATAAGCCTGAACATACTGTACTTGTCCAAATGACCAAATCAGAGGAATAGACTTCAGTCTGTAACTTTACCCTTATTATCACGTAAAAAAAATTAACACACGAATATTTACTAGGCACCAGCCATGTGTTGGCCTTCATGTTGTCCTGGATCCGTACACGGTGGAAATAGTGTCGACATTTATCTTAATGACTCCAAGCAAGTTCTGATTTTCAGTCTTCCCACCATGTACCATCAAACCCATGTCCTAATGGCCAGATAGTTTTAATGTCATCAGAAGAAGGGATCAGACATTTTTCTGGCACCCTTCATGTGTAAGTCTTTGAGTTTAAGTGGAATGTTGATGTTAGGATTAATAGAGCAGAGATAGGAGATGGGCAAGAATTTTGTTTTCCGATACCATGATATTAATTTCTTAGTTCTTCAAATTATAGTAGACTGTAATGACTAGGTTTCATATTATATATGTATCCTACAAGTATCAGGGGCCAAGGGAATGACTAAATGTACCTTATAGTAGTTCTCAAATATTAGCATGCCTATGTATCTCTTAGGAATCTTGTCAAAATACAGGTTCTGTAAGTTTGGGTTGGGCCTAGGATTTTGCATTTCAAACAAGCTCCAAGATGATGCTGACGTGGCTGGTCCAAGATATTTTGTTTAGCAAGATATTAAACTATTTAAAAAACTTGCAGAATAATTACATGATCCAAACATATGTGGATTGGTAGCTGTAACATCAGGAAAAAACATAGATGACAGCTGAAAATGTTTTCCTTATCTTTTGAGAAAATCCATGTTTATTTAGTTTCTTAATAAGTCTTCATATTGACCATCAATTCACTTCACTTTCTCTGTTGTGAATATACAGCAATTAAAAGAAGCCAAAATATCTACTCTAAAATAATGATAAATTTCTTAGTTTTGAGGTTGAACAGACTCAGTAAGTAAGTACATTTCTAAGTTGTATAGGGCTTTTCTTTTCTGTTCTTTTGAAATCTTAAATCTTGTGGGGGGAGAAAAGACTGGAAAATCTCCTGAGAAGGAGGAATATTTTGTTTTTATAATCAGTATTTTAGCAGTAGTGTTGGAGACACTGTGATACTGAGATTTATTAAACTTATTCTAAACTGCATAGCTGTAGCTATCAGAGAGGTCATCTTGGTTCCTCAGTTAGCATCCGTTTTCTTTCTTTTTTTTTTTTTTATCAGAAACCCAATTTTGTGAAATTACTCCCTGCCCCATCCCCCAATACCATAAACCTGTGTGTCGAGGGATAAGTGACCCCCACCCCCCAGCTCCAACAGAGGGTCTGGCTTATGTAAGGTCTGTCCCATTCCTTTGCTAGAGGTGGTTTGGGATTGAAATGCGGAAACTTCTGGGCCAAACCTTTCCACTCCTAAGAGATCCATGGAAGAGAAAACCTACCCTCTGTATTCTGTCAGGACACAAGCTCAGCAACAGCCAAGGTCATCTTGTAACCAGCCTGAGAAGAAAACCAGCAGCCATGAGAGAAGAAAGCCCATAGCACCATTGGCCACTGACTTACACCCGCCAGCAGCCCTCCCTGCTTCTGGACCTTTGAGGATGTGAAATAATTTTTTACTATCCTGCCTAGTTTGATTTGGAATCTGCTACTTGCAACTGGAAACATCCTTGTTTTTATCTTCACACCAAATAAAATCAAGACTAGACCTGGAGAGCACCCTTTTGGAGATTGTTGCTTATGGAATTCTCAGGAGACCACAATGTCGTGAAATGTATAACCATTATATTAAAGCCTTATACACTCAATTTGGTTACAGTGAAATTACCAGCCACATTGATTGTCCTCTGTTAAGTGGACGGATGAATTCCTTTCATTGTAACCATTTTTTTTCAAAAAAGTATGATTGAAAAAGTCAATTTTCAAATGGCACTGATAAACCTTAGAATCGCTCAAGTTTTTAACATGGATTCATTTATTTTTATTTTCCATTCTATGTACTTTGGGTGGCTTCTGATGAGTGGTCCTAGATTATTCATGACTGCTTCCACTGTGGGTCGGTGTGTTTTAAGAAAAACAAGTCACCAGCCACTCTTTCTGCACGTCGAACACACACGTCGCCGGACTGGATACCGCACAAGCATGCAACACTAGAGCTCACGTTACAGTGAGCTTGGTGCTTTGACACTGGCTACTCCCAAAAGTAAATAGTCGTAGTTCGTTGATCATTTTCTGCTAAAACGCCATTTGTGAGTGTTGTGAAACATTAAATAATCTCTACATTTGCCCTGCTGGGTATGATGCCATGTGAAGCGAAGGAGTTGAAGAATGACTTCTTTATAATGGCATATGGCAAATCTCTCTAATGAGAGGCCATTATGGTACCAGTCTCCCGCATGTGGTCCCTGACAGCAGGTGTCTGGAGAAAATCCTGCAAACATGTTCAAGGATACTGTTACTGGCAGTTGGCAGGAAGGGGTAAAGATCTGAATGTGGAGGATTGAACCAGAGGGGAGAATCCAATGCAAACGACAATGAAACAGAAAGAGGGAAGCAAGCACCTCGAAGCCCCAGCGCACCAGCTTGGTTCTGCACGAAGGAAGTGTGTAAATAACTCCATCGGAGGCACTAAACATGACATATTACCTGCGCGGGAGAGAAAGGTCTTATTGTGCTCAAACCACGGGGTTACCTAAGACTCCCTTCTCAATAGAGAATGGCTACAAGTCACTGGCTCATGTCAGCGTGGAGTTTAATTAAACCACTCAACGCCAGTCTGCAGAAGCTGAGAATGCAATTTATTGGGGGAAAATATTCATTTGGACAAGTTTTACATGAGATTTTTTTTTTTTTTTTTTTTTGTATCCCATGCTTAATGTCAAAGGCAGCGCCTGTCACTCATAATTGTGTTTTTGTGTGTTGAACAAAGGCATGTGGTCCAGGAGGGGTGGGGGCTGAAGTCAAAACCACGTAGCACTTGCTGAGCTGAAACCCCGGCTAAGAACCAGCTGCGCTGGAAGCCCTTTCTTAGTTTATCCCACCGCAGGGCTTTCTTTCGTTAAGCCACGTACTGCTGTCTTTTACTCATTCACCAAATGAAAGAGAGAAGCAGCTTTTCTGTTTTTAATGGTTCTTTCTTGTCATTTGCCCACCTAGAGAGAAGGCTCCTTTTCCTCTTTGGCGGAAAGGCACACAGAATGTAAGATAGCAGCTGTCCTGTTTGACACGTAAGACTGAGTCTCTGCTCCCAAAATTGTACCAGAGGAAAAGACGACCGTAGAGCCAATGGGCATTTAGTTACGATCTATAGGCAGATTCGTCTTATAATTTGAGAACGTTACTTATTGAGGGACAGATGTGGTTTTATTTTCTGCTTGGTATTCCAGGAACTGGCTTGGGGAAAGTTAATAAGTTGTAGAGAGAGACCTAGGCCCACGTCCCTGAAGTTGGGGCTCATAGTTCTACCATTTCATTGCACCCAAATGTTCCCTGGTGTTGGTCTGAGGGATGCAGGGTGAACACAGTTAATGGGGAGCTCTTCTTTCTCTTATTCCGTGGCATATTTTGTTCTACACGTGACTAGGGAGTCAGTGAAAAAGCAGAACAATCAAGAGCAAAAGGAAATCACACACAATGTTTGTTTTTCTCTTTTTCTTCTTCTTATCAAAGCTTTAGTCAGGATTTTAAATTCAAATTTTGCTTTGTCAATATTAAGAGAGAGAAACATATTCCTCAAATAATTCTTTGTTTTAATCTATGTGGTTGATTTTATTTCTCCATTTAGTTGCTCCTCTTTCCTTGTGAGAGAGTATGGTACATTTTTACCTTGCAGTTCTCACCCATCGAGGGATATTCTTCCTTGTCCCATTGGCATGGGGTTTGGCCAATAATATTTGAGCAGATATGATCAATGCCATTGAACAGTTGGCCATAATACTGTCTTCTGTGTACCTGAGTCTGAGAATGAGAAGCCATGTGCAGTAGAATTAAACCAACCTGCAACCTGCAGGTAACATAAGTGCTAAGTAAACCTTTATTTCATGAGCCACATTTGTTATTGCTGCAAAGCTGACTAGGTACCCAGAGTGAAATGCTGCATAACAAAAGTTCTAAAAGATGTGGTCTTGGCTTCTGGCCAGCATGTAACACGGAAACCTTAATTCAGGACAGGGGAAAATGGCAATCTATGATGTGGAGAGGTTACGATTTGGTATAATGCTGTTCATACCAATTTGAAGCAGATAATTCACCCAATATACTTGTGGCTCTCGGTTAAGATGTGGTAATAGAATGTCCATATTGTGCCATGATTGTTATTAGATGCATTTGACAAGTAACTGTAAAGAAGAAATGAGCTCAGTAAAGAATTGGCCAAGCAAAGATGAGAGGAAAAAGAGAATTTAGAAATGTTGAAACTTGCAGGGTTGAAATGTGTTATTATTTCTCTCATCTACCAGTAAATTTAGAAAGGCATCAGGCAATTAAAACTTAATCGTGGGTTGAAAGGATAAATCAATGGGTGTGGTTACCAGACCCCTTGTTTAAGCCTCTAAATATATTAAGGTACAGCCCTCCCCCATAAATAAATCCTTTCAGCTGGACAGAATGGCTCAAAGAAAAGAGATAAGGGTGTGTGTATCTAATAAAATCCAGTAAGCTCAAACTGCTTGTCAGGAGAGGGGCACAGGTCTTGAGAAAACTTGTAGCTGTAGCTATTGGCACATAGACCTAACTGAAATCAAATAGATGTAAAGCCAACAGTGCTTTTTGTTTGTTGGTTTTTCAGGGGTTGAGTGTGTGTGTGTTTGTGTGTGTATAAGTGTGTGTGTGTGTGTGTGTGTGTGTGTGTGCTTATAGGTGGGTAAGCCTAGGTGGCAAGTGTTTAGGCACCAGCTTGAATTTAAAAAGACCATGACTGTTCAAGACATAAAAGTAAACCTTCGGGTCCTTGAATGTCTATAGGCAGAAAAGAGACTGAGAAAGACGCTGACAAAAACTCTCAGGACTCTTCTTTAACTAGGCCTCCCTCCCTTGATATCCGATCACCCTCCATATCTGATCGAGTAATTTCTTTTTAAAGATTTTATTCTTCATCTTCAGAGAGAAGGGCAAGGAGAGAGGAAGAAAGGGAGAGAAACATAAATGTACGGTTGCCTTTCACCTGCCTCCAGCTACAAACTTGGCTGGAGACCTGGCTTGCAACCTGGTTATGTGCCCTGACTGGGGAATCGAACCAGGGACCTTTGGGTTCGCAGGCTGGTGCCTTATCCACCGTGCCACCAGCCAGGTGATTGAATAATTTTTCATCTCCCACCCGGGCTATCTGGTCACCCTGGCTTGCCTTCAGCGAGAATCTGTTATCCCTTGATGACTTTCTCTCAGTAATTTTCCATCCACTGACCCCCTCCTTGCACCATTGACTGTAAATCCCCATGTGTCATCGTTCTATTCCCAGTTGAGCCCAGTTTCCCTCCAATACAGTCCTGGCACCTACTGCAAGTAGTCCTGAGTAAAGTCTTCCTTACCATGTTAACGAATATCAGAATGATTTTTTCCTGAACAGTGCCCAGCCCCAAAGGAGGGCATGTTGTCCAGCAACCTCTTTCAATGCACTTGAAGAGGATAGTGAAAAAGGAAGAGCCTCTCAGAGGGCAGAGGCGGTGGAGAAAAGTGGGTGGGAGCATTACTTCCAGAAAGTGGAACCAGCGCCCAGACTTGGAGCATCTCCCCTCCACCTCTTGGCTGAGAAGGAGGCCTGTGCAACACGAGCCTGGGCGACTTCGGCGTTGCTAAGTGACTGGTACCCAGCAGTCACCGCCCATCCCTCCCCTTCTGAAGAGCGATTGTTGCTGTTGCCTTGTTCCCGAGTTATCATTTCTTGCAAACATAGCTTGTGTTTTAGTCCAAATGTCGCGAAAGAAGTAGATGTGTACCCAGGTGTGAAATAGAGACGGTCAAGTGTACGTTCACAACTGAATGGAATTTTGCAGGTGGGGAGGAGGAAAGCAGTTCTTCCCGATCCAGAGGGTGGACTGTGGCAGATCGTGTCATTGTCCCCCATCTGTTTCTTCTCCCCTTCCCTCAAAGGAGATTATTCACCCTCACCCACGGCGGTGGGATTTGCAGGAACCCTCCCCACCCCACCCTGCCAGCCCAGGAGGGGTATATATTGTGGAACAAGTAGACCACCCAAAAGAGAACAAACAGAGGCTATTTATTCAGAGTGTGCCACGTAGCAAGGCAGGCAGCCTCCATCGCGTGCACTTGGCAGAGAGTCAAAGGCAGCAGGGAGCGGGAGGGCTATTTTACAGTGGGAGAGGAAGGCTCCAGGTAGGCTGGGAGGGGGCCCTGGGCCCGGGGAAGCTGGGGGCGGGCTGACTGGGAGTGGGGACTGTGGTGTGACTGGCTTGAACACACCGAGCTTTTTCTGGTTGATCCTGAGTTTGGTGTGGGGGTAAAAAAATACAGATACTTATCTGACCGTCTCCGACCAAGTCCTGGCCCAGTGGGGCCCACCACCACCGAGGCAGCGGTTGCAGGGCTGCGTGCTGCCCAGGTGGAGGGTCCGAGTTTGATTGCCTGGGTCTGGCCAGTGTCCCCTGTGGATTCGGTCTCCACTTCTCTGCTTCCTTGACATGGGGCTTAGCAATGGGCCTCCTTTGGCCCATGAGATGCGCACGCTGTTTGAACAGGAGGTGTGAGAGCCATTGTGTTTCGCTCCGGCCTCCTCCCTGTGCCATGAGGAGAGCATGTCCCATGCAGGGGCTGCTGCATCCGCCTGGGTTCCAGCATGGGAGCGCGACTGCAGCAGACTCCCAGCCTGCCCACCAGGCTCGGCTGCCATGCCCCTGGAGTCTAGAAAGTGTCAGGGGAAGAAACGAGCCTTTGTTTTATAAACCGTTATCAGCTCTGCGTGCTGTTTAAGCAGTGAAGCCAACTAATGCGGTCACCCCCTGGTTTGATGGGAGAGATGCTGATCAAGGGGTGGTTGTACTTGAAGGAAAACCTAAAGAAAGGGTTAGAAGCATGTTACTCTACATACTAAGAAAGAGGACATCTGCACCAATGAATAATAATACTAATACTGATACCGGTAGCCCCTGTATCTACACTTAGTGACTTTGCAGTCTTGTAGTAATACCAAGAAAATGCCATTTTCCAGAATTCCTTTGAAAAGAAAGGAGAGCTGTCTTTGTGAGAAGAGTACCGAGATGACTGTGCAGACGGACGCAGGTGTCAGCAGAACTCTTACTAACCGGAAGGAAGCTTGCTATGGTTGAACCAGGAGAAAAGGGGGAATAGGCAGACGGACTAGAAGGAGAACCAGGGAGCTGGTGGGGAGTGTCGTGCTCAATGTGGTTCTTCCTAGGAGCCCTTCCCTCTAAATCTCAAGTCTATTTGTGAACTTCATGCAACTTCCAGGTCTGGAAATTCGGTGAGCCTGCAAAGGTGCAGGGCTTCCCTGCGGATTGATAGGGTAAGGTCGCCTGGGCCGGTGTAGAAATCTAGAAAAAACTGGAAGCCACTGGAAGTTATAGGAAGTTGTGAGAAAGGATTTTCAATGTCGCAGGTTGGAGAGCGTTGCACCAAGTTCAGTAAGATTTCTAAGTTTTTGAGGGCTCCTGCTGATAGATAAATTATATTAACAAAAGCCTGCGAGTAAATATTATTCCCATTTCACTAATGGGACTGAGTCCCATAACAACGACCTCACTTGCCCTGAACCAAGCAAGGAGGGATGTGAACAGCCTGCTGTGAATTCTCCGAAGGCCGGGCTCCTGGTTCTCTGCTGTTCTGGTCCCATGCTCAGTTTGAACTTGGATGACCAGGTTGCAGTCTCTTAGAAAAACTTCAGTAAAGGCAATTATTTATGGTCATGTTTACTTAATTTATTTTATTAATGAAATTCTAGCATGGCACCTTCTTTCATACATTCAGCATGTCCTTTTTAAAAAAAACTGTATACTCTTTACATGGCTCCTGGCTTAACTCATGCGGAGGTGAAGAACCAATTGCACATTCCCTGCCCACACGCCTGTGCCCAGCCTGGCCCGGGCCACCTGCCGGCCCACCTCCACTTCAACTCCCACTGCACTTGGCCTCTGGATTCTGGCTGCACTGGCCTCTGCACTTGCCCTCTTCCTAGAAGGTTCTTCCCACTGTCCCCACCCCCTTATCAAAAAAGGAAAACGTGCTTTCATGGAGCTAAGCCCTACTCATCTTTCAAATTTCAGTTTAAATATTTCTCCTTCGAGGCAACCTTTCCTCATGACCCGCCCACCCCCTCCAGATTAAGTCATGCCCTCCTGTCCCCTATCCTTACAGCCCTTTGCCCTTGACCTCCGCAAGTACTTGTCTTCGGCTAGAGCTCGAAATCTCTGCAGGGGTTGGTTACTGACAGGCTATAGGGCTGTAGTGGTTACAGGGAGAAGATGAGGCCACGCTGCCTGGGTCCCAGCCTCAGGCCTGCCGTTCAGTAGCAGGGAGGGCCTGGCCCAGTTACTCTGTGCCTTTGTCTCGTTTCCTTCTCCCGTACAGTGGACATGACATAAAGTACTGCCTGCTTCCCGGGGATCCCTGTTTCCCTACGCTCTCACACAGAGAGCAGGGGTGGGTTTGTGTGTTTCCCCCCCCACAATAATGCAGTGCAGTTTTCTGGTGGAGACTATGTAGAATCCTGGAATAGGACCACTCCAAGATGTCCTTTCAGGAGTGACAGCCCCTGGCCCCCACCCCTCACAGGATTGGGTCAGCAAAGGAGCTGCCGCCTCCTCTACAAGCGGGAAGCTTCTGGCTCCGAGCCACATGGCTGCTGCCAGGGTCCCAGCAGGTAACTGTCCTGTTCAGGGACCTGCTGCTGTTGGCGCTGGATCCAGACCAGGGCCCTGTCCTGCTCTCATGCACACCCAGGAAGCATCCTGCAGTGGCCTTTTTTTTTTTTTTTTTAAGATTTTATTTCATTATTTTTAGAAAGAGGGGAAGGGAGAGAAGCAGAGAGGGAGAGAGACATCCATGTATGGTTGCGTTTCACCTGCCTCCAGCCACAGACCTGACTGGAGACCTGGTTTGCAACCTGGTTATGTGCCCTAGCTGGGGAATTGAACCTGCAACCTTTGGGTTTGCAGGCTGGTGCCCCATCCACTGTGCCACCAGCCAGGGCTATGTGGTGGCTTTTGACAGCTACATGGTTCACGGCGGGCACCTGGGGCTCTGCCACATGCACTCACAATCCTGCATGCCAGCGGGGAGCACCAGTGCAGGCTCAGTCCCCTTTTACCTCCCAGTCTTGCTGCGCGCACCTGATAGGAAGAATCTAAATCGCTTCCAGAACCTAGCTGGAAAGGCAGGGAATGGTTTCCAGCTTCTAGTCTCTGTATGCGTGAAGCTCAATGGGCAATGCACCACAGTGCACCTCTGCAGTTTCTCAACACTCTATCATGCCCTTTCCCCTAACTCAGATGTCCAAACCATAACAGCAAGGCAGAAGCTTAACTTGTTTTCTCTGTCACTGGCACAAATATCTTGCTCATCTCTACCCTAATAGAGGAAAACTAAAGTTCCATCCTGTTGGTACTGAACTCTGGGAGTTATCCATTCCTTCTTTGTTCTAGTTGCACTTCTCTCTTGATATCCAACGACGAGTGGACTAGGATGTCAGGCCGTTGAATTTTTATGAGGTTTATCTTGCTCCTTCTAGCATCCATCTTCCTTCTGAAGAAACGTAGGGTAACTGCTCCTCCTTGCTCACCAGGCCCCATCAAATGATGCCGGCAGTGCCACTGCCAGCCGTGCCACTGCCAGCCTGGTGTTCTGAGGAAGGGGACATGATAACTGTGGCGAGAGTCCATTGGTCAGCTGGCCAGAGGCAACGTGGTAATTTATTGCTTATTGGGCAGGGATAGAGAGCTGGGTCAATGGTGCCTTAGTGAGGAATTTGTGAGAGCCATTCCCTAGTGCAGCTTGCATTATGGGTGGATTGTGTCTGAATCCCTGAACTCCTGTGTTGAAACTCAAACTCTCCATGTGACTGACGATGTTAGGAAGTGGGGTTTGGGGGAGAAATCAGGTTTCAATGAGGTCATGAGGATGGGGCCCATGATGGGATTCATGCCCTTATAAAAAGAGGAAGAGATGAGAGGTCTCTCCACTCCCACCCCCTGCGAGGCTATGATGAGACATAGAATCTGGTCACCTGGACCTCAGAACTTCCATTCTCGAGAACTTCAAGGAGTAAATTTCTAAGATGAAGCCACTCAGTGGATGGTATTTTGTCATTAGCAGCCTGGGCTGACATCCTCCAGCAGCATGTGCAGAGCCCAGACAAGAGTATTAAATGCAGATGTGAGAAGAATCATTATTCTTGTAGCTGTCACATCTTTGATGGGAGCACTAATTTCTGTGATTTCCCATAGAACTGCCCTGTTACCTTTGGTTTGCAATTGTGGAAAAGAGTGGGTAGTTCCAGAAGCTTCTTCTCAGCTTTCGTCTCAGAAATAATAGCCATCACCCCATAGGTCAGGAAGCTATAGTGAAGGTTAGTCTAGTTGTCGTTTTTAAAGTGTGCACACAGGAATAGAGAAATAACCACAGATGTGTTCAAGAACACACCATCACTTGACCCCAGAAGTCCCCCCTCTTTAATAATTGACCACAGTACCAATACTGGACCCCAGGGATTAGCGTTTAATCAGAGCCAGCATCCAATAGTTCTTTGAACAAAGATCTGGGGATAGTTCCCTTTTCCCAGGGTAGTTCCTTATACCAGCGAATGGCAATAAATTCCTTTAAGGGAGCCTATTCCCACCAATAGCAGCAACAGCAGCAGCAGAAATGGGCTTGGGAATAATCAGCACCAAATCAGAACGGTGGCTCTGGGATGGTACAAGGAGCGTCACCAGATTCGACTGCGTCCAGGTTCCCTGCTGTGTAGCTCAACCACAGGGGATGCCCTTCACTCGGAACGCAGAGGATCGCCCTGCAGAGGGACCCAACCCAGCGCCTTCTGACATTGAGAAACGTTGAATTGCTGAGTGTACTCTGAATGCTTCATTTCTTCTAGGATGGGTATACCAGGGGTGCTTAAAATATCCTCTACAAAATTTGCATCAATAAGAAAGGTTTTATAATAAAATAGTCTATGAATCACAATACAGAATTCGAATTTCAAATATGAAATTCTGTGTATCCTAATCTGGGAAACGTCTTTCAAACCTATGAATCTGAATGTCAGGCTCTGCTTTGCAGCTCTTGCACCTAGGATTTTTTTTAAAGATTTTATTTATTATTTTTAGAGAGAGAGGGGAAGGGAGAGAGGGAGAGAGGCATCCATGTATGGTTGCCTTTCACCTGCCTCCAGCTACAGACCTGCCTGGAGACCTGGCTTGCAACCTGGTTATGTTGCCCTAACTAGGAAATCGAACCAGTGACCTTTGGGTTCGCAGGCCAGCACCTTATCCATTGTGCCACCAGCCAGGGCTGTTCCTAGGATTTTATACTAACACTAGACATGCACTTTTTTCAGTGATGGTTTTCTTTTTAGCTGCTCTTTGGCATTGATTAGCCAAAAGAGGCTAAGAAAGATAACTGTAAGTGTGTGATAAATGATCCAGCTTCTAATGAAAAATGTTAAGAATGGATACATTTACTAAGCACTTTGAAGCCATTGGTTTTTCATTGTCATAAGTGTTTGGACTCAGAATTCTTTTTAAAAGAAAAACATTTAAAAAATTATTTCTTTATTTTTAGAGAGAGGAAGGGAGGGAGAAAGAGGGAGAGAAACATTGATGTGTAAGACAAAGGTGGATCAGTTGACTTTGTACACCCCCAACTGGGGACCTGGTTCACATCCCATGCAATTGCCCTGCCCAGGAATCAAACCTGTGACTTTTCAGTTCACCGGCTAGTGCTCAGTCCACTGAGCCACACCAGCCAGGGCTGGACTCAGGATTCTGATAGTTGAACAATGATTTTTTTAGTTGAATGTTTTCCCACCTTGGTCTGAAATACAATCTCAGTAATTATTCCTACCTTTTATTCAGTACTTACTTCAAGACAGGCACCATTCTAAGTGCTTTGTATTTTACAATAGTTCATTTAAACCTCACCGCAGCTGTTGGAGATAGGTATTATCATTATCTTCATTTCACAGGTGAGGAAATTGAGGCACAGAGCCAGGAAAGTGATAGGGCTGAATCCAGGTATATCCGACCTAAAAGCTTGTGGAAATGTCCCATCTCTGACACATTTCCCTAAGTTATTTGAAATGTTCAACACTGTCGATTTCTTCCAACCAGGGAAGCACCTCATTCTCAAATATCAAGTTGAAGATTAGTCAGTAGGTGGAAAGAGGAAATTCTGATATTACTCTGGAATTCAGTGAAATTCATACACATCGGCCCCCACAAATATATTAAATTATCTCTAAAATAAAGATTTCTGTGTATCATTTTTGTATTATTCACATCATCTTGTGAATATAGCCTTTTCAAAATTACAAATCCCTCCCTGATTCTGTTTTGTGGTTTCTGCAACTGATTGATCACTTCTAAGATTACTCTCTGAAGCTCCTGAGGAGCCCACCTCAAACAACCATCTAGCACATTTGTCAGAGAGAAGCACTACTGGCAGGAGCAAAGTGTATTCATGGAAATACTATGTTTTCACGAAACAAACAAATACACGCAGTGAGACCTTGGGGCCTGGGTCACAGGACTAGACTGTTTTGCGCATCGTCTTCATGGGTGTAGATCAAAGGCTGTCTATTTTAATAGTTCATTTTCGAGAGATTACGAATGATTTCTGTGAATGCTGACAGAGAGGGAAAACTCACAGAGGCCCTTGGCCCAGCAGCAGCCAGCGGGGTGAGAGGTTGCTGCAGCAATGGCCTGTATTTATTTCATAATGCTTCCCATCTGTCCACAGATGCGTCAGTTTGCTCATCTGTTTTATTAGCGTTTTATTACACTTTCATGCGGTCTCAGCCCATCTGCATTTGCTAGCCTGGGTGCCATTTCTAAGATACCAAATTTATTAGGTATTCAATATATGCAGATATACATTGTGCTGTGACCAAGTTCCTGGTGCCACTTGGGTGATACCAACGCAAGTTTTATGGCTAAATTAAATAGGATTCATAGGGTTGGCAACACAGGGCCCTGGATGGAGATGAAGATGATTATGATGATGACAGTGATGTCTGTCTGGATCAGCTTAGGGCCAAACATTCTAAATGAGAGTTTGTGTATGGTGATTGCTTTACTGATTCTAGTCCAATCCATTCAGAATTCGATCCACAAGGAGAGAAGACAGAGGAACATGACTACAGCCGCAGCAACGGGAACAAAACAAAATAAAAGCAGTTCACACTGACTCTGTCTTAGTTCAGGCTACTATAACAAAAACATCACAGACTGCGTGGCTCATAAACAAGAGACATTGAGTTCTCATAGCTCTGGGGGCTGAAGTCAAAGAGCAAAGTGCCAGAATGGCCCGCTTCTGGGGAGAGCCGTCCTTGGGTTGCAGGGGGCCCATCTGGAGGTGTCACCCCACGGTACAGAGCAGAAGGGGGAAGAAAGCTCATTTCGGGGTCTTGTAAGGACACTGATGCATTCACCAAGTCTCCACCCTCATGACCTCATCTGGTCCTAACTCCCCCAAAGACCCCACCTCCTAATACCACCTCATGGGGAGACAGGGCTTCAACAGATGAAAGGGGGGAAGGGCAGAAACATTCACTTTATAGCAAACTCCATGTACATACTTTTTTTTTTTTTAAAGATTTTATTTCATTATTTTTAGAAAGAGGGGAAGGGAGCGAGGCAGAGAGGGAGAGAGACATCACTGTATGGTTGCCTTTCACCTGCCTCCAGCCGCAGACCTGACTGGAGACCTGGTTTGCAACCTGGTTATGTGCCCTGGCTGGGGAATCGAACCTGCGACCTTTGGGTTCGCAGGCCGGCACCTTATCTACTGTGCTACCAGCCAGGGCTGTATATACTTTTTTAATTAATAAAAGTTAGTTAAGCATATTTTTTTCCCTTTGCACCTCATTAATAGGGTGGCCTTGGGAGAATCAGAACTGGAGTCTCTCATTCTGACACCAATGGTAATAGCACTTTAGTCAACCTGAGATGTCACTGCCATTTATAGCGTGGCATGCCCATGAGAAGAGCACCCCCCAAGAAAAGCCCATCTTGCTCACACCCCTGCTCCCAACTTATGGGAGGTGCTCAGTAAATATGTACAGGGGAGATGAAGGAACAGATAGAGACTGGCATTGGATGTGTCTTTTCCAGCTGGCTTGTAGTTACCAAATGCTTGCTGACTGAATACACTTCTAGGCTACGATCAGCTTTCTATTTTGTGGTAGGGTTTTAGTTAGTCATAACCACCATTTGTCATGAAAAAATGCAAGCTTGGAACCCCTCTGAGATCCTGAGAAAACTTTCTCCTGCGTGTTAGAGATTCCATGCTGAGTAATAGTGGCTTTCTTAGGCTGACTTATCCGCATGGTTAGTTGGAAAGGTCTGGATACTGAATCTGGATGATTTTCATCTTTTGATTTAGGGGTAGGGTTTGTAGGAAACTAATTTTATTCCTTCACTTAAACTGAGAAAGCTTTGGGGCAGGGGTTAATATACATTTCTGGCAGCTCTCCATCAATGGATGGAGTTTCTCCTCTTTCACAGTTGCATAAGCAACTGTTCCATTCAGATGCATTTATGAATATAATGTATTTTCAAGTTGTTTGCTCCATTTCAAAATGGGTTTCACATATATTGGAAGGTCAAGAAATGATGTCCTCTCTTTTATATTTCAGCATGTGCCAAATTCTTCATGGTATTATATTGTGTGATTTATTATTTCATTTTTATTTTAAAAGTAAAACAACAACAGAGAAGATATCCCAAAATAGCATTCATGTCACAGACAGGTCCTTAGCTTTCTAGTACTGATTCAGTGTTTCAATGTGCCAAATGCAGTAGGAAGAGGAGAAACTGCATGTTCCATGGAATTCCAGTGTTTTACTCACATTGGGTGACCCTAGGAAGCAGAATTTTCCATACATGAAGCCAGTGTTGGTTTGTCCAAAGAAAGCACCTTTGAGTCTCAGGCTGAAAATAAGGCATTTGATGGTATGAGAAGATGAGCCCAGCAGCTGGTAACCCAGCAGGAGATGCTTCCCTGGGAAATTGTGATGATTTTCACATGTAAGGAAGGAGACAAATGAATATCATTTTCAAACCTCTATCGGACTAAATACACCAAGCAGAAATGCATCTACCTACATCAGTTTAAAAGAAATCCAGTGGGGCTTTGACAGCATGTGAGCTATTGCCATTGACCTTCTTTCACTAAATGTTTCTCACACTTATTTGCTCTCTGTTTTCATGTTTATAAAATGTGTTCCCAAGCCCTTTAGGATAAAATCAACAATAGTGCCCAGGGCTGCAGCTAACGATTCCCAGTGGGAGGGTCTGAGCCTTTTGTTCCGAAGGATCTAATAGAGTGTGGAGCTGACACAGAAATGGGAGGACTATTCATCTAAAATTAAAGTCTTTGTCCCTTCATTAGTTGAACTTGAACCTCACATTTCTGAAGCTCTGCTAGGTTACTTTCTCTAAACTTCTGATTTAATCAAGGTGAACGGGGAAGCTCATTAAAATCTCTTGCTTTTAAAAAGAGATTGCAAAGAAACCCCACTTCTTTGGCACAGCTAATATTTCTGATTCTTTTTTTTTTTTTATGAAAATTTTGAGAAATTGATTTGAATCTCAAATGTACAGTATTCTTAATCATTAAAGATGTTTTTAAAAAAAATAATCTGACAGATTTTATTTTATTTTATCAGTTTATTTTCTCAGCCCTTTGGGAAAGGTGAAGGGTGAACGGCCAAGTCTTTATGTAATTAATGAGCTAATGTAATTAAGAAAATTAATTTTTATTACCTTTTACTTGGGGGAATTACTGAAAATAAGTAGAAACTTTTGACTAAGTTTTATAGTTGATCTTTCATAGCAAACTTGCTATATCTTATTTCCAATATGAGCTCAAATCTTGCTTAAAATTAGCAGAAAAAAAGGTGATAAAATTACAGTGATTGAGGATGTAGAGGTGGGTGGGTCTGTAGTGGGTTTATATGAGGGAGAAGTCAGAAAAAAGAGAAATATAGTGTTTATTCTAGTAAGTAAATGTAATTATTTACTAGAATACATCCCATCTGCCAACCATCAAAATACTCTGTATCCATGATTCTGCCTGTTTCTCTTGTTTGCTTAGTTTATTTTTTAGATTCAATTGTTGATAGATATAGGTTTTTGGTTTGTTTCATTTTTTAAAAAGATTTTATTTATTCTTTTCAGAGTGAGGGGAAGGGAAAGAGGCAGAGAGGGAGAGAGACATCAATGTATGGTTGCCTTTCATCTGCCTCCAGCTGGCTGGAGACCTGGCTGGAGACCTGGCTAGAGACCTGGTTATGTGCCCTGGTTGGGGAATCGAACCAGTAACCATTGGGTTCGCAGGCCAGCACCTTATCTACTGTGCCACCAGCCAGGGCTAGATATGTTTGTTTTATTTTGTTTGCCATTTTATTGTTCATAGTTTTGATATTCTTCTTTTTTCTACAGTAAGCCCCTTTAAAATTTCATATAATAATGGTTTGGTGATGATGAACTCCTTTAAGTTTTTTCTTGTCTGAGAAGTTATCTGCCCTTCTATCTAAAAGCTATCTAAATGATAGCTTTACTGGGTAGAGCAATCTTGTCTGTAGGTCCCTGCTTTTCATGACTTTGAATATTTCTTGCCAATCCCTTCTAAACCTGTAAAGTTTCTTTTGAGGAATCAGCCAACAGTCTATGGGAGCTCCCCTGTAGGTAACTAACTTTTTTTTCTTGCTGCTTTTAAGATTCTTTCTATTTTAACCTTTGGTATTTTAATTATGATGTGTCTTAGATTGGGTCTCTTTGCATCTATCTTGTTTGGAACTCTCTGTGCTTCCTGGACTTACATATCTATTTTTTAGCAAATTAGGGAAGTTTTCTTTCATTATTTTTAGAAATAGATTTTCAATTTTTAGCTCTTTCTCTTCTCCTTCTGGCACCCCTATGATGTGAATGTTGGACCTCTTGTAGTTGTCCCAGAGGCTGTTTATACTGTCCTCCTTTTTTAAATTCTTTTTTCGCCTTGTTGTTTTGATTGGTTGTTTTTTACTTCCTTATGTTCCAAATCATTGTTTTGATTCTTGGCTTCATCCACTTTATTGTTGTTTCCCTGTAAGTTGTTCTTTATTTCAATTAGTATATCCTTCATTTCGGCTGGATGTTTTTTATGCTGCTGAGGTCCTCACGAAGTTCCTTGATCATCCTTATAACCAGCGTTTTGAACTCTGCATCTGATATATTGCCTGTCTCCATTTTGTTTAGCTCTTTTTCTGGAGTTTTGATCTGTTCTTTCATTTGTCCATGTTTCTTTGTCTCCTTGTTTTGGCAGCCTTCCTATGTTTATTTCTATGTATTAGGTAGAGCTTCTTTGACTCAGTATATTGGTAGTGTGGCCTAATGTGGTTGGTGTCCTATAAGGTCCAGTGGCACAGCTTCCCCTATCATCAAAGCTGGCTATTCGAGGAGCACCCTTCCTGTGGACTGAGCACACCCTCCTCCTGTAGTTGAACCTTGGTTGCTGTTGGCAGATCAATGGGAGGATTTATCCAGGCCAGTCAGCAGCAAGGCCTGGCTGTGACCACTGACCACCCACCTCTGCCCTTTGTGGAGGATCAGCTGTGCAGGGGAAGGTGCTGGTGCTGTCTGTAGCTGTCTACTGGGTGCGCTTGTCCTGTGCTTGCCCAGGTGGTACAGACCAAGATCAGCCCCCACCTGTGTTTTGCCCGGGATCGTACCACATGGCTTATAAAGCAATAGGAGACGGCTACTTGTGCTGGGCTTGGAGATTCCCAGGTGAAGCAGAGCTGTGAGTCTAGGCTGCTGCTGCTGCTTGTGCCAGGCCTGAGGCTCACCGAGGCAGCTGTTTGAGAGGATTTAGGAAGTTGTGAAGCTGGAGCCAAGACCAGCCATTCACATGGAAAAACAGCTAGTTGGGCCCATAAATTGGGTGGGGTGGAGTCTCTGGAGATGTCCAAGGCTGGTCAAGAAGTTTTAGCCAGGCTGATGGAGTCTCAGATATTGCACCAGCTTGTGGTTCTGTGGGTCTGTGGGTCTGTGGCTCTGTGGCTCTGTGGCTATGCGTGGGGAGGGTTTAGAAAAGGGACGATGGCTTCTTTTGCCTGGATTCCAGACACTTCAGTTTCTCCTCCTATGCCATTGGTACCTTTCAAGCTGTTACCCCAATGCTTGAGTTGCCACCCCAGTGCTGGAGCTCAGAGGGAGTGAGTTTGAGTAGGTCAGTTTGTGTGTGGCTTCTTTAAGAGGAGCTGCTTGGGGCTCCAGCAATTTCTTCTACACAATTCCCACTGGTTTTTGCAGCCAGAGTTGTGGGTGTGTATCTTCCTGGCACTGGAACCCTGGGCTGGGGGCCTGGTGTGGGGGCTGGGACTCCTTCCTCCCAAGACATCCCCCCCAAATTTTTATCCAGCACGCATGGGTGAAGGACCAGCCTGTTCCATGTCTGTGCCCCTTCTACAATCTGGACAGATGTGGTTTCTTTAATTCCGTAGTTGTCAGACTTCCATTCTACTTGATTTCTGATGGTTGTGAATGATGATTACCCTATATTTTAGTTGTAATGTTGATGTGATTGTGGGGAGAGGTGAGTTTTGTCTGCCTATGCTGCATCTTGACTGGAAGTCTCTAAGTATACATTTTTTAAATAAACTTAATTTTGAGGAAATTAAGATTATTTTTACTTCTTCCCAGGAGTAAAACTTTAAGAGGCGTTAGCTCTCACCATTTTTCGTTATTGGCCTGTGCCTGGATTCTTAGTTTTATCTTCAATTTTTGACTTCTTTGTAGGAGTTTTTTTTAAGCCACTTATTCATTTTACAAGATTAAATTTCATGGAAAACAGTTCATCTGTGTCCGGGGAGCCTGTAGCCTGTGATGTACCGCCACACACTGAACTTTTGAGGGCATCCGAAGCAGAGACTGCAGGCCGTTCACCACGTCCATGCCTCTCTTCTTGGGCCCAGGCCAGGTGACATTTCCTGCCTCCCTGGTGGTTGGGTGTGACTGTGGGACTAAGTTCTAGGCAATGGAAGGTGAGCTGACTGGATGCCTTTCCTAGGCAGGGCCCATAAAAAACCCTCCCAGTTTGAGTTCTCCATGTCCTGTCCTTCCTGGTCAAAGAGACACCGATGGCCTTGGTAACCAGGCGAAGAAGGTGGCTGAGCTTCATGAACAGGAGTGACTGAATGACCCGAGCTGCCCCGCTGACCTCCTCCCCAAAGCTGCTACCTGAGCAAGAAATAACCTTCTGCAGTGCTGAGCCGCGGGGACACTTGTCCAGGTGGCCCCACCTGCTTGACACAACACCGAAACTGGCATACCCTCGGCGTTTTTGGATTCTCAGCCTTCCTTCAGGAGGCTCACCATCCATGGTGGGCCATGTGGCTGTGTCTACATCCAGGGGTGATGCCCAGTGTCATTCTTTATTTTAACCACTGGTGGAGCTTACTTTCTTTCTTATTGTTTAGAGACAAAGTCCAGAGAAATAGAAGTTCTAGTTTCCCCACATCCTGGGATATGCTGCATTTCACTGAGTGGACTATTGCTTTAAGAAACTTGACTCTGTAGGTTTCATACCTCATCCTTTGGTCAAATTTGCCACTGCTATAAAATGACAGTGTAAGTCAGAGTTTGGTGTGGTTAGGAATGCATCATTCCATAAGAAGACAAAAAGAGATCTGGTTCTCATCCCATTGTCCTGGCAGTAGAAATAAAAACAAGATGAAATATGACTTTCATTTATTTTCTCTTGTTCACGGGCCCTTGTAGGGAATACCCTTACTGACCTTCTTTATTCCAGCAGGCTGTCAGTGGTTAATTTGACACATGGAAAGATGTTGCGGCCATTTCATTTTCTTTTCTTTCTTTCTTTTCTGGGGGGCCGTGGGGGGCCATGATGGGAAATAGAGCTACACTTGAGTTCAGTTCCATTCAGTGTTAGACAGGGCAACCCGAGCCAGCTCAGATCGGACTCGCTCTCACTGGGCTTCAATTTTGGCTTATGAAAGACCGGGGCTGCAGTGAGCACTACCCCCTGCCCTCCCACCCACGAATCAATCACAAATGCAGAAGAGAGCGCTCGTCCAGTTGATACTCTGCCACTAAAGAGCTCCATCCGATTTTCCTGGCCCCTTCCCCACCTGCCCATCTTCCTCTTACATAATTGATATATATGAGCAAATGTCTAACCACCCAAAGTGGACACACTTTTGAAATGAGTAGGGCAGGCTGGATCTCTATGCCCACGTTGATAGAATTAAAACTGATGAGAAAGTAAAACATCACTTCAAATATTTGCTTAAGGACTGGGAAGTTGGGCCCAGCCTCTCCGTATTGCCAAATGTTTCATGGAGCATCGTAAAATCAAATTCTCACATCTTGTTGTCCTCCCATTAGATCACATTAAGCTCTGGCAGCGAGGACAGCCCGCCTTGGTGGTTTTCTGACTTGTGGTTTGCACTTGGCTCTCCTCACCGGCTTTAAAAATGATTTTATTTTGCGAACAGTCGGCGATAGTCAGACTCTAGAGTAAACTTGCCTGGGCCAACGTTTGCAGTAATAACATTTCACATTATCAAGAGTTTCCTGAAGGACTGCGAAGAATGAAAACAAAGCTGAGCTTTGCTGGTGACCTCCCGTGTGGAGCGGCTGTGGGTCTGAGCTTTGAAGATTCTTCCCAAAGCTTCTCCAGTCCTGCGCCTTTAAGGGGAAACGAGAGAACTGGAACAGATTTGAAGTTTCTTGTGCTGTGGCTTGTTGAATTTGTAACTGATTCTCCCTTTTTCTTTGCTTGGGTGGTTTTCTGATTATCTCCGTCCATCTTTTCCTGGCGTGGAAGGTGGAAGGGGGGTGGGTTCCGGAGAGCTTGCCCTGAAGCAAGGGAGGGACAGTTGAGTTTAGGTGAGTCCATCTGAGTATTACAAATAAGGACTTTCTCAATGCTCTTGGGAGCATTTTTCACACAAAAATGTTTATGTTGCTTGTGCAAAACGAAATGAAGAACTATCTTTAGAATAAAGTGTCCGGCTCGTTTCCTAAACAGTCTGATAGTAATGATGAAAATGATTGTTATGATTATGACGATTCATTAATGAAAAATAACAAATAAATGAGCTTTTGAAATTAAAACTGAATGCCAGATAGATACACATTACCTTAAAGTGTTGGAAGACCCATTTTTTTTTATGTTCAGATTTTTAAGTTTTTAAAGTTGTAGTAAAATATACCTAACCTGAAATTCACCATTTTAACTATTTTTAAGTGCACAGTTCATTGGAATGAAATACATTCATAAGGTTGTGCCACCATCACCACCATCCATTTCGAGAACTTTTTTCATCATTCCAAACAGAAACTCTGTATCCATTAAACAGTAAGTTCTTCCCTCTTCTTAGCCCTTGGCAACCACCATTCTTAGTACCGCATGTAAGTGGAATTCTACGGTATTTGTAGCTTTGTGACTGACTTATTTCACTTAGCGTAATGTCTTCAAGGTTCGTCTCTTTTGTAGCATATGTCAGAATTTCCTTGCTTTTAAAGGCTGAATAATATCCCATTGTATGTAAATACCATGTTTTGTTTTTCTATTTATCCATTGATAGACACTTGGGTTTTCAAGCTCAAGTTTATCAGTGAAGCTTAAATGGCAAGGACTAATGATGTGGACAGAACTGAGTTGTCATCCAAATTATCTTGGTTTGAAAATTTTATAAGCCAAGCTAGATGGATAAACAATATCAACCAGTTTACCAACATGTATTTACAAAATGTCATAAGTGACCTCTTTCTCTCTTTAAAATATAGGTATAAGGTGGATAAATGGTAATGGAAAAAATACAATAAACATATAGCTATAGTCATTTTTACAAATATATACCACTGTCAAGAAATTAGACAACAGAGAAAAGTATGAAGGCAAATATAAAGGACCCTTGTAAAACTGTAGTCCTGTTAGCACTGAATATTTAGGGGATGCTCTACATAAAAAATAATGTCACTCTAAATATAAGCACTATAGGTATAAATATAGAGATTATTGTGTTTTTATAGAACTGAGAACATGTTCACATGCTTGCAACTTCTTTTTTTAATTAGCTACATACTGGGGACATAAATAAATATAGTTAGCTTTATTTTGGTTGCTTTGAAATGTTTTAAAGTAGTGGACTCTTGTTTAGATGAAGTCTCAGAATACTAATTTCTAGAACAAGGAACTTTCCTAATTCAAGTTGTCAAAGAAGCCTAGGACTCATCAGCTCAGGACCAACAGTTTCTCCCTAGCGGCTTTTGTGACCCTTCTCAGAGGTTGTGGATTGAATTGTGTCCTCCATAAGGAGTTGTTGAAGTTCTAACCCCCAAGTACCTATGACTGGGACCCTATTTGGAAATAGACTTTACAGATGATCAATTTAGGATGAAGTCCTTAGGGTGAGCTCTGATCCAATGTGACTGGTATCCAAATTATCCAAAGGAAAATTTGGACACAGGGATAGACATCCACACAGGGAGAACACCATGTGAGGAAGAAGACAGACATCAGGGCGATGCATCCACAAGCCAAGGGAAACGGGAGATGCCAGCAAACACAAACAGCTGGGGAGATTTGTCCTCCCAACCCGCAGAAGGAGCCAATCATTTGGAAACCTTGATCTAGGATTTCTAGCCTACAGAACTGTGAGACAATTAATTTCTGTTGTTTTCAACTACCCAGTTTTTGGCACTTGGTTGTGGCAGCCTTGGGAAACTAATACAGAACCCCAAAAGCATGATTTGAAAACTACTACTTTATATTCTTATTTTTAAAGCCTACAAGGATTATTCTGTATGGAAGTATATAATCTCTTCAATCATCCCCTTATTAATAGCACACATGAATAGTGAGAGCATCCCAACATTTTAAAGAATGATTTTGTGAACATTCTTTTAGGTAAATCTTTGCATATCTCCCCTGTTGTTTTCCCTAAAATAATAATTTGCCAGAGGAGGAATTTTTGGGCTGAGTGATAGGATCATTTGAAATTTTGATACTTACTGCCAACATGCACTCTAGAAAGCTTTTACTAATTTATTCTCTCACCCATAATATCAAAGTACCTATACATTTCTCCACATTCTTACTGGGTGTTACCATTCTTTCTTTTTTTTAATCTAAATTTAATTTTTATCAAAGTAATACATGTATGTATATAGATAAGTGAGTGAATTTTATAAGACTTTCAACAAAACCCACATGTCCTAGCCACGTGCCTCTGTACCCTGCCATCCCTCAGTGGTGCGTCTTTCAATTCCACAGCTGTTGCTCCTGGGTTTTGCATTTATATTTCCAAATAAATGCTTATGCTACTATCTTTTTTACATTTTAGATATTACCTACTGACTTCATATTATGGAAGATAAGGAATTAACTCTCTTCTATGTACAACCATCACCCTGTTCTTCCAAACAGATTATATCACAATTTTGGTTAAATCAATATTCACCTACATTTTATATTGTTATGACTATATGTGTTATTTGCAACTGAATCATATAGTGTACAGTAATTCAATTATTTTTCTTAAATAACACTCCCTCTCCAGAGTTCATAATTAACTCATTTTTTTCTTTGCTTAATGTTCAAGGTACCTGTCACATATTCATATTAAAACTGCCTAAAGTCTCCACATCTCTTCTTAATACATTTTAACATAGTTCTATCAGTTCTTTCCCCCGACCTTGGAATTATCCTTCATACAGCCATCCATCCAGCTCCCTGCTCTTCGTTCTCTGCTCTGCTGCACATCCATCAGCCTAGGTTTCTTTCCTGGGCATTACAGGGCTTCCCTTTGCCTCTCCCCTGGGTTGAAACAGGTGTTTCCTGGGTTATATGTTTTTCTGTTTCCTAATTTGCTGTCTTGCTGTGGTAGAGTAGGTCCTGCTGAAGAGTTAAAAGAGTGGGAGAGCCCATTACTTTAACGGGAATGCTTTTTATTACTCATTGAAAATGTCATGGAGGTTACTGGCAGTGTCGTCTATCAAGTTGCTTAAGAAAAACTTTTCCTATCAAGAATACTTGCCAATTTTAGGAAATGCTGTCCTGAGGTAATGATATATATATTTTTTCCTTTAGTGTAGTGAAGTATACTAAACGACTAAGGTTAAACTATCCTAGCATTTCTGTGAAAAAGACTGCTAGTGTATGAGGCAGTTCTCTTAATGCAGTGCTGGGTTAGATTTCCTAATATAGTATTTGGAATTTTTGCCCCTATTTGTCTTTGGGTTTCTTATTTTGCTCTATTTTTATCTGGTTATGATTCAGTGTTATGCTATACTTGTAGAAGGCAGAAAAGTTTCCATCTTTTGCTGTGTTCTTTAACAGGAATTATCTGTTCTTTGCAGGTTTAATGCAATGTGCCCAGAAGATTTTCTGGGCATTGTGCCCTTTTAGGATTTTTATTTCCTCTTAAATTTCTTTTATGGTTATTGGTCTTTGTAGGATTTCAGTTCCTTTTTGAGTCAATTTTGGTAACTCAGTTTTTCCTACAAAGTAATCTATTTCAACTATTTTTTTTCCAGTTTATTTGGTATAAATTTGTATTTGATTTGCTTATAGTTAAAATTTTTTACCTTTTTGTCCAATCTTTTTTTTTTTTTTTTTTTTCCTTGTGTGTTTGCTTTTCACCTGCCTCCAGCCATGGACCTAGCAGGAGACCTGGTTTTGCAACTGGTTATGTGCCCTGGCTGGAGAATCGAACCAGCGACCTTTGGGTTCACAGGCCAGCACCTTATCTACTGTGTCACCAGCCAGGGCTTTTTACCCCAATCTTAATGTTGATTATTTAAGTCTTCTTTCTTTTACCATGATTGCATGTGACAGTCTGTTTATTTATTGCTCTGTTTGTTTGGTTGGGGTTTTTTGGTGTCGAGTTTTATAAGTTATTTATAAATTTTGGATATTATCAGATGTATCATTGGTGAATATGTTCTCTCATTCAGTGAACTGTCTTTCTATTTTGGTGATGGTTTTCTTCGTTGTGCTTAATGCCTGTTTTTAAAGAATTCTTATCAAAGAACTAGCTTTTTTATTTGATTACTCAGCCACTTATTTTTGTTTTTTCCTTTCATGCTTATTCATTTATTTTGTAGTTTGTTTGATTATTCTCCTCCCCTCACCCTCCACCTCTCTCAATGTTTGGTTTTTTTTTTTAGCTTCTTGGGTTGATACTTGTTAGTTTATTTATTTTCAGGATCCTTCCTCTGGCTAATGCAAATTTTCCTTAGTATTTGCATCACTGGTAGATTCTCCAAGTGTACCAATTTAATTTATGCCAATATCGGTATAAATCTTCTTGTTAATTCTATTTACATATGTTTTTCTGGTGTTAATATTAACACTCCAGCATTATTTTTCTAGCGTACCTTCTAGTTCTTTACAGTAAATCTTTCTGTGTCATTTTATTTCATGGATATCTATTCTCATCTTAAAGCTGGTACCTACCTCCTGCCTCTGCATTCTGAGCTTTGCTACTTCTTAACATTATGATGAATATGTTTGGATTTACCATTCCATTATATTTACTATGCTTTAAAAAAATTCCTGATTTCCACGGCTGTCTTCCAGCATCCAGTGTTGGTGCTGAGAAAGTTATTATTGATCTGATTCTCCTTTCTTCGTGGGTAATTCCTTATTGCACTCAGCATTTTAAGGATTTGTTCTCCATCCTTGGAGTTCTGAGATTTCACCATGATGTGTTTAGCTGTCTTTTTCTTAACTTTGAAACTTCTAAATTATGGATTCAGTACTTGGGATAAATTTTTTCTTATATTTTTAAATAATCATTTTCATTTTCTGTTTCTTCTGGAATAGTAGACATGTGAGATCTGTCCCAAAAGTACCAAGCCAATGTCAACATAATTAAAAGTTTGTGTGACCAATACTTTCAGGACAGACCTGGTATGGTAGAACTTCTGCATACAAAGTTTCTTATTTCCCTACTCACATATCTTTGTGCTGTAGGACTGTTTTAAGGATAGTCTTTCATCTCAATCTTCCTGCTAAAATATTTGATACTCATCTATATCCATTCTTCTATTCAACCTATATATAAATCTATAATTTTGTTTTAAGTTTTTAATTATTTCTAAAATAAGTTTATATGATTTATACCATACTTGTTTTACTTTATGGATGTCCTAGTTTCAAATCTCTCTGAGACATTCTTCTCTTAAGTTGTCTGATGTCTCCTTGAGGCAAGCAGGCATTTAGCAGTAGCATTTTTCGCATCTTCCCTGGTGAAAGTCCACATTACTGAGCAGTGTGTCTCTTCCATTCCTGCTGTCAGGGTAGCACGTTTCTTTGCCCATCAAACAAGTGCTAGGGTGGCCAGGGAAAAAGGCTGAATGAAGTTCACAGGACAGTCTTAGTCCTCTTGACCAGGTAGGCTTCTCTTCAATGAATTCCGCTATTGAGCATTCATCGGACACCAACTGTTTCCCACTCTCTGCCATTTTGAAGAGTCCATCCACAGGCCTTTCTTTTCTCCAGACCCTCTCATAACCAGTTCTTTAATTTTGTTCTATTTCTATCCGCAACCATCCAGCCAAACCATTAGCTGCTGCTTGTGAACTGCTTTAGATCTACACTTCTCTGTGTCTCTTCTTTCAGGCAATGTGGAGAACTATATGCACATTTTGAAGTTTTGTCCATTAAGTATTTCTCTTTATTTTTTTTAGAGAGAGGGGAAGGGAGGGAGAAAGGAAGAGAAACACCAGTCTGTGGTTGCCTCTTGCCCACCCCCAACTGGGAACCTGGCCCACAACCTGGGGATGTACCCTGACTGGGAACCAAACTGGTGACTCTTTGGTTCATAGGCCAGCACCCAATCCACTGAGCCACACCAGCAGGGCTGTATTTTTCTATTTGATGATGCTTCTACTGGGCTACTTCTAACTGGGGCTTTCATTCGCAGCAGTTCAGTTTTGGCTGCTGCCAGTGTATCTGGCAGAACCTTCAGCTAGCCTGACATTTTTCCCTCTGTAGTCAGATGGTTATAGGGAACGCCTTAGGAGGCCACCGATGCTAGTTTGTTGAGCGGCTGTAATGGAGCAGAGTGGGTGCCATGGGCATCTGAACCACTTACTTGTGTAATTTCAGGATCTGCGTATATTCAGTCTAGCCTGCAACCTTTCCAATTGTGCAACTTAATGGTTTTGATATCAATAACACCATATTTGATTGGCAGATTAGGTCTCATGGGCACTATTCCTTGAGCAGACACTTAGGCACTGTTCGACCCAAGCCAGAAACTATTCCTTGAAATACTTATTTTCCTATTTACTGAAGAGGATATAGCTTGCTTCAAAAACTTTAAGATTTTCCTATTAAGGCTAAAGAGGACTCATAGGACGTTTGCGTCAGCAGCAGACACTTTCAACACCATCGGATGTAAGTGGTAGAAAGCCAGAGCTGCTTGACCTGCAGCATGGGCCAGTAAAGAACCTTCTGTTACTCTGTGCCCCACTCAAACTGGCAGCTTTAAAATGTACTCAATTTGGGAGAGGATTGTGTTAAAGGCCTCAATGAATGGCCTACGTGTGTTTGTATACTTTAACTTGTAACTTTGCGGTCCCTTCCTGTTTTCACTCTGGCGTTGGCCATAAGACTTGCTTTGGTCAATGGGATAATGGAGAACATGATTCAAGAAGAGGGATAATGGAGAACATGATTCAAGAAGAGGTTGGAAAAGGTACTTGTATATTTCTGCATCCTCTCCTGAATCCTGTGCTTCGATGCTGGAGAATGAGACCTGGTGGAGGAGAGCTGGGTTTTCCCAGCTGAGAGTATCCTGGAATACACAGTTCCCAGTTGATTCACTAGAGATAATAAATGACATACTTTAAGCACTAAATTTTGGAGTGCCTTGTTTTGCTGCATTATTGAAGCCATAAATAACTGATACTTTTGGTAAGCAGATAGGAGCAGTACATTCAAATGGGACACCTATACACATTGACTCCAGAATTGAAAGAGGCCACCAAACACTGCCTTTTTTCATAGCAGTCAGGGGTTAAGGTACAGTGAATTGTCTTTCACTCTGAGGGGAGATATTCCTGTAGGACTTCAGAAAACTAGGCTCCTGAAAGCTTCCCTGAAAATTTTGATCTTGTTAACTAGCACTACTGCGCAAGGATGGCTTCTGTTTCCTTTCTGACTTATGAATGCCATGAAAGTACATCTCATTGCTGCAAAGGAGTCCTGCAAACATGATTTCAGCTTTTCAGGGTATAGAATAGAAGGACTGTGAGTAGGTACCAAATACCGCTAGAAAATGTTTAATTCATTCATAACCGTCATTTTGAGAAAATCCTGCTAGACTAAATTTAGCTTCTAGCCTTAATACTCCGTTTCCCCCAGCCAACAGGACAACCAGTGAGTCTGTGACCGTTCCTTTTCTGTATTCATCACACTGAACTATGGCGAACGCCATTCCGCTGGGTAGGCTTTCTTTATACCTCCAGAAAGAGATGCTGTCTCCCTCCTTGAAAATTCCTACATGTTTTGTATTTCTCTTATTTTACATCTCTTATTTCAAATGGCATTATTGTAATATTTGTAAATCCCTAATTACCTTCTTCTGCAATACCACAACCTTTGGAATCAGGATCATTTCTTAGTCACTTTTATAACCCATGTAATACTTACAAAGTGTTTGGACGAGGTATATACTTAGTAAGTATTTGCTGATCCCAGTTGAACTATATCCATAAACACTCTTGAAGATACTGTGCTAAATGTTGAGATAAATATAGATGTAGTCTTCAAGAAGCTCATAGACTGCTCAAATTGAACAACATCTCAGCTCTATACCTTTAAAGAACACCAAGTTTATAATATCTTAAGTGGGGCTAGAGTTGGTGGGGTTAGTTCTCCCACAACCTACTTGGGCAAGAGATTCAACAGGAGATGTTCAGGGAGAAATAACGGAACCTATTCCCTTAGAGCTCATTTTTAATAAATAAGGTTTTGCTGTAGAAAGTACTAGAACTGTAAAAGAGAGTTAATCATTATTCACAAATTTGTTGTACTTCCTAGTCAGCCCTAGCACAAGCACAGTGAAAAAGAAGCTTTTGGCAACATTAGTTCTGATAGGATGTACTTTGTTCTTGCAGTGCGTGCAGGTTCCTGGTGCGTGTCATTCCCCAACTCCACGACACGTAACTGTGACGTTCCTTCCCAGCTCCTGTTCCTCTTTCTGATGGAAGAGAGTGCTGATTGGTTTTGACTCCAGATGGGCCTTTGTTCCTTGAGTTAGCTGTTAACTTGACCTTCACAGGGTTTTTCCTCTGCCATGTTCTATTACTAGGGGGAAATGGGTGGAGAAGAAACCACTTGTGCCACATTCTATTCAGCTGCCTGCTGTACTTCGGGAAATGGAGGAAGCCAAGGAGGAAAGGGAGAGGTCCAGTCAGTGGTGACTGAACCCACCAGACTGTGGGTATATAAAGTTCTCCCCTCTATGCCTGAGTGAGACTGATGTTTTGCAGGCCCACAGAGGATGATCTTCTCTATAGGAAAACATGGATGGCGAGTGTTGTATTCAGACTTGAGCAATGACTGCCCTCTGTTGTTTCGGAATTAGGAAAATGGAGATTCCAAAAGCTGGGTGCCAGTGGAAAAATCAACAAATATAGCTGTCACTGAGGGAAGCAGTTCAGCGAGATTTTGTTTCACTCTTTGCCAAGCTCAACTCACCCATGTGCAGGCTACATATGTTTAGAATTAGCAAGTAATGTTTTATCCTTCATTTCCCCATTTCCCATCCCCCCTTCTGGTGTCACGGGTCCAAAATGGAGCTCACCGTCCAGTCTCCTTGGGTCACTCCTCTCTCGGCACAGATGGCGTGGAAGCAGCTCCCTCCAACTTAGCTCTCCCAACTGGCCACCTTGCGCACTGGGCTCTTGTTAGGGCCGGCCTGTTTTATTTTCATAGCTCTCTGGAGGTCTAATGAGCTTTTAAGGAACACCTGCAGCAACTCCAGGTTATACACAGCAACCCAAGTTTTCAGAGAATGTTTTCAAGAGTAACTTGTTGGGGGACACGTTCTTCGCCCAGATAAGTGGAATTGCAGCTATGAGAGATCTTAATCCAACATCCACATTCACGTCTTCATTCTTTACTGATATGCCCAAGCTCTTGAGCCTTCATTCCTCCTTCATGTATAACAGCAAAGCCTCATCGAACCAGCAAAATAAATGTGCAGCTGTCAAGAGCCGAAGAGAGGGCTGTGTAAATTATTTTTAATTTATGTTAAAATGCTAAGAGCAGTTTTCCAGGTCTCCACAAATACCTCACAAAATGAAGTTTTTCAAAGCCTACCTTTAAAAATGGAACTAAGAGATTTTAACACATTGCTATTAACTTTAGCCGCCCTAATTGTGTCTTTTCTTCCTGCCCTACTGGGAACCAGCAGCCACCAGGAGCTTATACTTAGTTATTCTTGGAGCTTGGGTCTGGAAGTCTTCTTGCCTCCAAACAAAAGTGCTGTAAGTCTGACCTTATCATTAACCCTTCACGCCTCTGCCTCTCTTCTCATAAAGTGAACAGTGACCTCATGTAAAATATTTATGAATTTATTTGGCTGCAAAAGCTTTATTGTTTTCATTTGGTCCAATGCAATGGGAGAGGGGTCCGGGGTGGTTAAAAGAATGTCTAGTGGTTTCAGGGAGAGGCTCAAGCAAAAGCCATATACTAGGGAAATGCAGAGGGGCCCTCCAAGGCCTCCGGGCTCCAAAGGCTCCTCATTGTGCTTGAGGGTGAAGCATTTTCAGGAGATACTCTCCCAGCCCAGCCTGGGGGCCGCCAGCTGGTAGAGATGGGTCAGGTGGTGGCCCATCTTCTTGATGAGTTTCACCTCCTCACTTAGGAAGTCACAGAGATGGGAGTCTGTGCAAACAGAATTCAGGGCCTGCAGATCCAAAAGGGCCGGGTTCATGTTCTTCTCCAAGGTCATGGTGGCTTCCATGGCGTCCTGAGTCTTACCCCTCATTGTGGGACAATGTCCTGGGAGAGAATGTAGCCACTGTACTGGTTCTGCAGCTTTAAGAGACGCTTGGCACCCTCATGCTTCTCCTCGGCATCTCATGGAAGAAGTGGCCCAGGCCCTGCAGAGCCAAATACAGGCCCAGAGAGAGGTAGGTGTGGAAGGTCTGCAGATGCAGGCTGGCCAGGCAGTTGACAACAGCTTCCACCGTGGTGGAATCATTCTGATGAACTTTGGAGTTTATGGTTGTAAAGCAATGAAGAAGCCACTTTTGTATCTGGCTTCTTAAGGTCGAAAAGCAGTATCGGCTGGTCTCGGGGGCTAAGGATGGCTGAGGTGGTTCCAAAGCTGGTGACTGGAAAAGAGATTGGAGGGTAGGTGGAAAGACGGGGCATGCCTAGGCCTGCTCTGTCCAAATGCTGTGAAAGCAAGAGACAGACCTCAGGATGACCAAGGGCGCTGGGGTGTAAAATATTTCAAGAATCATAATCATGTCCTTAGAAGATACTTAACATCTGTTGGTGTTTTTACATAAGCAACATGTACTGTTTCTTTTGTTTGTGGAACATCTGAACTATAATTCTTGATACTCCTGATTGTTAATGGCCTACTTTCCAAAGCAAGTTGGCTTCTGTCTGCCACTCAAGATGCATCTAGGTTAAAAACTTAACAGTTATTTACTGAACAAAGATATAGTCAGGGAGATACATACCAGGACAAAGCGCTTAAGAAATAAGAATTATCTTAAATGTTTAAATTAGGTTAAAAATGTGCTTATTTTAAAGAAAACTGTATAGGCTTCACTTTCCAAATAAATAGAAATACTATCTTTTAAAAGTGATATATTCACAGTGATACCACTCCATTATTTAGGATAATATTCACTGATTAATATTCTTCACCAACTTGGTTAATCACCCAGTATATCTTCTAATGGTTAAATTTGGGGTTTTGCCTAGTATGGCACTAAGTTCCTTAAGGGATACTAAAGACATGTAAGGTCTTGTCCTTATTTAATTGATAGCTTGGTTTAGAGTACATACATGATTAATGTGTGTGTTGGTTGGTGTTAAATGAAACCTGCTAATTCCAAATATAAGCAACTCAAAGAAAAAACCCATGAAGATGTAAATGATCATGAAAATGGAAGCCTTTGCCTGGGTACCAGTGGAGAGAGAAGGCATTTTTGGATGTGAAACCAGCGTGAAAGACACAAGTGAGGAGCCCTGTCACCTGATACTCACTTCTTCAACCATCTTCTTTCCAAAACTCTCTTCTCTGTCTTCCAGAATATGGCAGGTCACCAGTACCCACCTCCCCCCAGTTTCTTACCAGAAAACTGGAAGGCATCTTAAATTTTCCTCTCTCCCTTTCCTTGTGCATCAGTTCTATGATCCTGTTTTGGAGCTGCCTGTTGGGAGCTGCAGGATGATCATTGCCAAGAACTAAGATAAACTCAAGATTGTCACTGATCCTGTGCCTACTTCTTATTTCTCTTGTTCTCCTGCATTGGTTCTCTTTAAGAGTTTTGTCCTTGAGTTTCTCATCTTGGCCTCATGTTTTTAAGCCAATGAATTGGTTTAAGCTGACCCAGCTCTAATCAGGCCCTTCTTTGTGTTAGAACCTCTTGTTTGGTTTCCTCCTTTACTCACCTGGTAGCCTTTCTTCACTTAGTTCAACTAGCTGGGACACCAAACTCTGACTAGAGTCTCAGCGGTCCCAACCCCCTGTTGACCCTTCCTACTATATCTGCCTCAGTTTACATGTTCATGATCTTCCTGGTGTGGTAGATTGAGTTGATATGTTCAATAAATCTTTACTCTTCCCTTTCTCACTCTTTGGGTGGGTGGAAAAATCCTACTGTCTCCTATTGATGTTGAGCTTGGTCATGGGACTTTGGCAAGTGTAATGTAGGTAGAAGGCACAGTGTGCTGAGCTCTGAGCAGTGGTTTCCTGAGATGTTGCATGTTTCTGCCCACCTCTCCTTCCATCCACCAATAAAAGAATGTGGCCCAGAGAAGCCATTGCCCTTCATGCTGGATACTGAAATGAAGCACACATGTATCCACCTGGAGACTGGAGGCAGGTCCAGCCCACCTTGTCTCAGCCCAGCTGAGTTAAAACCAACCCACGTCTCACCCACAGACCCATGAGTAAAAATGAGATGTTTGTGGTTGTAACACACCAAGGAAAAGAATATTTGCTGGAAGCTACTATGATTTTGGATTCTGCAAAAACCTCCTACCTAATCTTCCCGTCTTCAGTCTTACCTTCTGCCTATTCACCCTTCACTTTGGGTTAAATAAAAATATTCATTAGCTTGCATGTCCCACAGGGTAAGTATTCCATATGGAATAAAAGACCTGCCCAGCCTCACCTCCCACTGTTCTTTATCTTGCATTTTAAGCTTTCCTCAGACCTAACTACCTAATATTCTTGTATTTCACAATACTGTATCTTTGTGTTTCCCTTTTTGCAAATGCTTTGAATTCTGAGCCAAATCTCCCTTCCTGACCCCCTCCTTCTGCCGTACCCCCAATTCAGGCCTTTCACCTGCAAAACTCTTATGGGGTCTAGTGTTGCCACCTCTGGGTGTCCTTCCTGGGCTTCCCCACACCCTCTAAATAAGGGACATGGTTCTAGGGTGGCACACTTTGTTTTGAAATTGATTATTTTATACCTCTCTGCTAGATTGTGAATAGTTTGCTGATAGGAAGCTTTGTCTTTTCTACTTTTCACTTTTAGGATTTAGCACAGTTCCAGGCATATTTTAAGTATTCAATAAATGAAGTCATGGATGTCCAGTCAGTTTTGAAGTTGAGTCTACTTAACATGCCTCTCGTCTGGTTGAAGCATTTTCACGTAAGGTGTACCAGGAATTTGAACACCCCACCTCTCTCACTAAGATGCTGCTTCTCAGGCTGTACTTGAAACATTAGGTGAGCACTCCCATGGAACCAAGGTCATGTTAGGAAAATGAGTACTCCACCAGCCTCCCTGCTTATGTATAAATGGAATCATAATGTATATCCACTTTTGTGTCCATCTTCTTTTGCTCAATCTTATAATTTATGGTAATCATTCAAATTATAGTTTACAGGCTTGGTATAAATAAGATAATCTACTTATCCATTTCACTATTAATAGGTATTTAGGTTGTTTTTACTTTAAAAATTTATTTACTTATTTATTATTAGAGAGAGGGGAAGGGAGGGAGAAAGGGAGCAAAACATCTATCAGTTGCCTGTTGCTCACCCCTAGCTGGGGACCTGGCATGCAACCCAGGCAGGTGCCCTGACCAGGAATCGAACCACTGACCTTTTGGTTCACAGGCCAGCACTCAAATTCATTGAGCTACATCAGCCAGGGCTTACTTTTTACTTTTATAAACGAAGATGCTATTACATTTTTGTTTATGCCTTTTGGTGTGCACATATGACTCTCAATTGAGTGTATATAAATACACGAGTGGGGTATTTGGGTGACAGTATGTTTAGGTTTATTTTTGGCAGGTACTTTTAGATTCTTCTCCAAAATGACTGTACTAATTTATGCTCCCATCAATGGTGTGTGAGAATTGCTCTTATTTTATATCCTTGCCAACTCCTGATATTGTAATTTTAATTTTAGTAACTCTGGTGTACACACAATGGCTGTGATTTGCCAACCCCTAATAATTAATGCCATTGTACACTAAAAATAAGTTTATTTACTGTTTAAATATCTTTTGTGAAAACCACATTTTTCTATCAAGTTGCATATTATTTATTTGTAAGAATTCTCTAAAACCAATTTGCTAATATTTTGCATACTATATTTTGCTGCTATCTTCCCAAAAGAAATTGGCCTGGAAATTTCCTTTTTTTGTTATATTCTTCTCAAGTTTTGAGTCAAGTTTATTCTGGTCTTAGAAAATGAGTCGGATGGTGTTCTTTTTCTATTCTCTGGAAAAGTTTGATGTAAGTGGTGTCATTTTAAAGCTCTTCTTTAAGAGGCAGCATTTGTAGCAGTTAAGCACATGGGCCCTGGAATCAGACTACTGAGGTTGAATGTTGACTTTGCCACTTTCTTTCTTTCTTTTTTTTTTAAATTTTATTGTTGTTGTATTACATCCATCCCCTTTTTGCTCCCCTCTGTCCCCCTCCCCACCCACCCGTTCCCTCCAAAGTCAATCCCACCTGTTGTCCATGTCCATGGTTCCTTTATACTAGGTTCTTGTCTAAGCTGCTCCCCTTCTTTGCCTCTGCCTCCCCCTCCCCCCTCCCCCGTTCCCCTGACCAC